>CM051269.1:25057508-25182508 GCA_027921565.1 Artemia sinica
AGTGATAGAAATTCACAAAAAATACCAGATATTTCGGTCACATATGCAGTGACCGTCATCAGTAGTAAAACTAAACTAAAGCAATATATACGAAATACAATAAAACTACACATTGTTTAATTCTCTTATTCTTTTCAAAGCAAAGGCGGAAGCTAGCCTCTTTGACCTTCTTGGATTCGGTTCATTAGCGTTTAATGATATAACACTTGGACAGAGGTCAACTACATTGGGCGAATTTAACTTTACTCTATCAGATTTTAATAAATTATCGTAGACAGAGTTCAGCCCAAATTCACCTGTGTCACGATTCAAAGCTATATTCTTGAACAAGATTTTCTTTATTTCAAGAGTTTCACGAACATTTTGCTTTAAACCCCGGTCCCTAGAAAGCAAAGAGACATTATTGGACAAAATGAAATGGTCTGGAAAATTGAAAATACGTTCTGAAAAGCCTGAAGTAATCTTCAGACTTAGAATCTGGCTTTAAAGCCGACAAAATAGGATCTTTATCCTGTAATAATGTCATTTCCAAATTCTGGTTAGTCCGAAATTATCTACTTCGTGAGGCGGTAAAACACTTGGTCCTACCGCAAGAAAACATACTACGAAGTAATTACTTTGTCTATCTGACCATAGACAAGTATTCCTAAGAGACTGGGCCTAATGGGTGGCAATTTAGTCCTTGGGACTTCTGCAGGCAGGGAAAAGTTAAGAAGAGAGTGGGAGTCAGAGAAATCGAGTTTAAAGCGCTAAAAGGCGTGCTACAATACCTTAAGTGTACCGTATTAAATGTGTTTGAAAAATGTTTTAAAAAACACGTTTATAAAATGCTCAATCGTCTCCTAATACTTTTTACCCGGTCCTGTAAATAAATATTTACTATGTTTGTATTCAAATCGGTAGGTTTACGGTTCGATTCCGGATGGCGTAACTTCTTTCCTTTTTTGCAACATTTTAATATCGTCTCGATAAATAGTGGGAAGTTCATGAAAAGGTCAAGAGGGTAAGGAGAAGTTTTTTTTCTAGGAAAAAGGAGTTTATGAGGGTAGAGTTATCGAAAAGACTCAAAAATTTGAAAATTTGATACCGTAACCCACATTAAACCGTTATAAGGGTCCGAAGCAATGCTGGGTATTCGGCTAGTGGAAAATAAATATATATTAAAGTCGCCCTGAACAGTTGTGATCTTTTGATAAATTTAATGAAAGAATCAAAGTTATTGTCACTAAAACACCTTTTTTTTGTCTTTTTTTTAATATTTTTTTTCAGAGGGCTTTTTGACAACCTGCAGCTTTGACTACATCAGTGACGACATGAGTACCAAATATTTTGTTGCGACTGTCTTTGTCACCTCGTATGTCCTACCGATGACTTGCATTATATATTTCTACTCTCAGCTGGTTAGTCACGTAAGACAACACGAAGAATCTCTGAGAGCACAGGTAAAGCAGTACACTTGCTTTTCATCTTGCAAGTTAGGACATCTATTCTAAGCTGGCAGCATAATTCTCTGTTTCAATACTTTTACGACCCTTATGAAACAAGGGTATATTTGATCTAGAGATAGAGAAGAAACTGTTATCCCGCAAGGTGCCTTACCATGGGCTCGAGCATCCCTTATCCGACTTATCCACTTAATAGTAACTTCCCCAGATGTAATCCGTAAAAGTAGAAACAAATACTAATCCAGCAACTTGCCAATTGAAATGCCATAAACAACTAGGCGACTAATAATATTAATCGCGTATATTAAACTGTAAACTAAGCCTATTTAGAAACCCCCTGAAGCTGTGCCACATTTCACAATTTTTTCCTTTTTTTGTTCTCTGTATGTAATTTCGTATATTTTCCATTTTTGAAAAGATTGAATTAGTTGTTTATATATGGCATCACTTATCTTCATTTATCCTGTAACTTGTCCGACAGCTAATTCAGACCATTTCAAGTAGTAATCCTGCTAACCACTGACGTCATTAACGCCTCTTGATACGCAAAGGATAAGTCATTGAGCTTGTCGAATAGGTAACCTTGGAATGCTCGTATGCACTATTAGGTTGCCTTGCAAAGGAACGTGGAGTTTTTTTTTGTGCCAATGCTCCTTTTGTACCCTTACAGTTTAGCTCTCTGCGTCAATGCCTTTACGATATCTCATGAAACGTGGGTATACTTAATTTTATTTCACGACAATAATCAGGCATAACATATGAAATATCAGAAAATACATAGAAAAAAACTATTATCACACAAGGCGTCTTAGGCTGCAATGCACCGGTACTTGCTCGTTTTTTTGTGCCATTGTTACCCTCTAGTCCTAAAACTAGCAATTCGTCCTATAATTTCCTGTATTTATCGTATAATATATATTTTTTTCGTTTTTTTTATCCAAATTTCTTTAATTAAGACTTCCACTGTGCTGGCCACACTCCGTCTTTATGGAAGGCTAACTTTTTTTGTTTGGAAGGGGGGGGGGAAATCAAATTTTAAAAAAATGAAGAAAATATATTAGAAACTACAGGGAAATAGTAAAATTCTTGCAGGTTGGAGGATAAAGGTTTGAATCCCCCCTTCTGTTCACGTGTAGCCAACTGCACCTAATGAAAGTACATTTGGCATTGTTAGTACCTTGTGATTATTTCTAATTTAAGTATAGGCTTTCTTTTAAAGAAGAAGGTACACTGTCGAATCGACTATTCTTCAATCCCACTCAACTTAAAATCAAAAATTGTTCTTTTCAAAATGTCTGATAAATTCTTCTATTTTGCCCACTTTTACAGCTTTTTATTTTTCTGATTTTCAATGTAATTTACAAGAAGTTGTTTTTTTTTCTGTTCAGTGAATAGGCCGTTTGGCATCAAAGGGTAAAAAAATTGATGAAAGAGAAGACTCAGTTCTAACTCAGAGAGAGAGAGAGAGAGAGAGAGAGAGAGGAGAGAGAGAGAGAGAGAGAGAGAGAGAGAGAGAGAGAGAGAGAGAGAGAGAGAGAGAGAGAGAGAGAGAGAGAGAGAGAGAAAGAGAGAAAGAGAGAGAAAGAGAGAGAGAGAGAGAGAGAGAGAGAGAGAAAAACCCAAAAAAACAACAGCATATTCTGGTGTTACTCAGCAATATCACAAAGCTAACTGTTAAGGCCTAAGAACTATTAATTGGATTTATTTTACATACTTTTTTGCTTTTGTTTTGTATTTGGTCACGGTCCTAGGTGTTTTTTCACAGTACAAAAAAGACTTAAGGAGTAAGAAGATAGGTCTGCGAGCCAATAGAAGAGTAGCCTACTGGAGGCTATAGTGATGACAGTGGTCAAATATGTTTCCAAAACATGGGCGCTTCGGAAGAAGGGGAAGGATTTGTTCGATTTTATCCGGAGGAATTGTTTTCGGATTATTTTGGGTACTCGTTTGACTGACCGAATATCAAACAGTCTACTGTCCGGAAAATTATGGTTATATCCCACTTTCTAGGGCTATAATGAAAGAATGGTTGAAATGGATTGGAAACATTCTGCGGATGGGGGATGAGAGATTAGAAAAGATTGTCCTTTTTCGCCAATCATTTGGAGCCAAAAAAATAGCCAGTCGTCCTCGAACAGAGTGGGAGGAGGTAGTAGGGAAGGGTTTAAGGGAAGTCGGAACTTCATGGGAAGACTTGAAGAGAGAAACTTAGAATAAATCGGGATGGAGAAGGGAGGTGCGTAGCTGTGTTTACCTCAGGTGGCTTGGTGCTGCAGTGAGTTGTTAGGCGTAGTAGAAGTAGTCACAGCTGACCAGCAGTATAACACGCAATTTCTAATTCCTGCTCTCTTCATTTTGAGGAGACAAAGATTTTAACATCCTGGGCTCCTAAGCTTCTTCGAAAGATTTTCAGGCATTCTGTGGATGGTAAAACTAAAATAAACACAAAATAATTGAGACACTTTTCTCTTCTTAAGCAGCAGTGTAAAAATGAAAGGCAATGTCTAAAGCTATAATGAGAAAAGGAATAAATAAGGTGCGGAATAAAGTAGAAGACATATGGTAAAACTAAACCATACATTGCTAGATATTCAAGGCTAAATGAAAAGTAAATTGGGCTGAACGTTTAAATTATTGATAAAGAATTTAACGAATCTTGCGACCCAAGCACAGAGAAATTTTCGGTTGAGATAAGAGTTGATAAGCTACAAGAATTGTCATTTTTTAGAAATCTCTATTGTTTCCTGTTTTTTTTTTCTCCTCTGCTAGAATAAATATTTGAAAAAATAAAATTATTGTTCATACTTAACATCTATTGATTATCAACACTTCTCAACTCCAAAGGTCCCTGTGAATGTCACGCAGCAGCTGAGATCAAACTCGGGTCCCTATGTATCTCCAGGCAAAGATTTTGTGCCATCATAGGGTAAAAGACCCTTGCGTAATAGAAGAAACAAATGTACTTGCTTTTGTAAACGTTATTGGTTCACACGTTAGAGATTCACCTTTGGAGAATTAACGTCTTTGAGACTTTAAATAAAAATAGACCAAGCTGAATTAAAAGCCTAAAAAGATAAAAACCTAAAAAGGCAAATTATAGCTCTTTGAATTAAAAATTGAAAAAATATTGCCTAATATGATGAAAGAGACAGCAATACAATCTCGAAAGGAATTATGTCACTTTTATACATTGAAATGTTCCTGCCTCGAGTTATAAAGTAAAAGCAAGTCAAAAATACTAAAAGACTCAAAATTAAAAGACTAAAAAAGACTTGCAAGAGTAAAAAAGACTCAGCAACTGAAACGTCAATCCGGCACCCTATGCGCCAGGAATGACTATGGAGGATTTTTTCCTTTCCTTTATTCCTTCTGAGTTATAAGTCTTTTTAAACTCTTCATCTTCTGTTTATTGAAAATATGAGGTTTTAATTTAAGGATAAATTCAAATCAAAGTTTTAAATATATTAGCAGCTATTTCTTTTTCATTTCAGGACACAAGAAATTTGATCTATTGATTATTTTGTAGATCTGCATTTATCCCTACTGTTATATCTTCAATATCCCCATCTACCGTAATATAATTGAGTAATTTATCAATTTATTGATAAATTTTCTTTTCTTAGGCTAAAAAAATGAACGTCGAAAGCTTAAGAAGCAGTAAAGACCAGAATGAAACATCAGCTGAAATTCGAATTGCAAAAGTTGCCATTGGTTTATTTACCATGTTTGTGATTTCATGGACTCCATACGCAATAGTCGCTCTGATTTGTGCTTTTGGGAACAGGTGAGACAGCCGTAATTTATTTCATCTTCTTTTCCAATTACTAAGTAAACTATGAGTCTGTTAAGTATCTCTCCTGCGCATAAATAATTATGTGATACTAGAGACCTCATGCTCAGGGATCGTCCCTCCGGACTCTTATGGCTTCAGAAATTTTCAAAGGACGTATTCTTTTTAATATTTTTTTTGTTCTTGTCTTCCATGGCTTTAACCCTTCCACTCAAGTGTTAGCTTTCCACAAATATAATACTTTATACGTACCGGACCGTTGTCTCTTTCAACCGTGCCTGCCAACTGATGTTTTGGGCCTTCGGTTGGTGTTACATCTGTACTTCTGCTACGGTATGTCTCCATGCCTTGGCAACAATTAGTCTCAAGTCACAATTTCTGTACATGCTTTTACATTGTTTGTAAGAAAATAGAAAAAGATGATCTTACAGTTTTCTGCTTTTAATTTTAAAAAGGGAAACAGATGATAGGCTGCATAACGAACCAAAATAAGGTTTAATCTAAATAAAATATTAATTCTAATTCTAAAACACAAAGCGATGCTATAAAGTTAGGCGACATGCCAAATGTTTTGACCTACACAAATTGTCAAAAAGAGTGCATGAACCCAAAAGATGGTTCAAGACCAATTTTATTTTTGACAATAAAAAGCTTTACTCACTCGCTATAGTGGTCAGAAGTGCAAAGGTAAGCAATTGTACAGAAAATATTAAATATCATGTTTTTTATAGATGGTGAACAGCTTTTTACTTTTTTTTTATGACAGGGTGGTTCTTATAACTTACTATTTTTTGTATCATTATTTTTACACCATTTTAATTTCAACAGATTTATTAGAACTTTAACCCTCACCAGGTTTTAGATTAAATTTATGACCATTTCCACTACCTACCTTCGACACATAATTGTCGAGATTCTCTTTAAATTGCGGGTATTTCTTAGTTCGCAAGTTTATCGAAGCAACTGATTATGTGCCCCTCCCCCTCTAAAAAAAACTGGATCCGTTCCTGCCTCTTTCTCTCTCTTTGTGTCTCTGTCTGTCTGTCTGTCTCTCTCTCTCTCTCTGTCTCTATCTGTCTCTCTGTCTCTCTCTCTCTGTCTCTGTCTCTCTCTCTCTCTCTCTCTCCCTCTCTCCTCTCTCTCTCTCTCTCTCTCTCTCTCTCTCTCTCTCTCTCTCTCTCTCTCTTGCTTACTTCTGTCTTTTTGTCGTTATTTTTATAGACTAAAAATGCAAAAAATGACGATATTAGAAAAATATGACCTGAATATTGTGGTAAATTGATGCTGCAGACAATCGAGGCCTTCTTTCTGACGGAGCAGTATTTCAATTCAAAATAACGTTAAAATGATCCTTAGCTATTCGAGATTGAATGACTTTTCTGAAAAAATTTAGATGAAAATAAAGCGCTTTTTGGAAAACAATCGAATCAAAATTAAAAATCACCCAATTAAGCAAATCACAAATAAGTTTGCCTAAGCAAAAACATTCACATAATTCTGTGATAAAACACAAGGTGTGTCTGGCTAAATTTATGCTCACTTTAAAATTTTTTAACCTCAGTGCAGGTTGCCTAGAATGAAAAAAAAATAAATGATTTAATGCTAACTATTTTTCAATGGTGCCCCTCCACTAATGATAGGTACAATATATTTACATCCATTCTGCATTTTGTTTTACAAATCGAGTTTCTAAGGTTAGAACGTATATACTGCAAAAACGAGGTTTTGCGTGACTGGGGTTCGAACTTCGAAAACAGAAACTCACATACGATTTCATGTCGGGTGAGGACAGTCTTTTAAAAAATTGACAAAAATGAGTAAACGCTCTGGAAGTGGTTAGGAACTAGACAATATAGTTAGAATCTAAAGACTTTTGATGGGGGGGGGGGAGAAATGTGACCGAAAGTATCCTCTCACCCGCCGTGTATATGCCTGATAAAAAATTATGGCAGTTATGCTTTTGACTGATTGAAAATGTCAATTATTATGTTTGTTTTGTAAACTATGAATATCAAAGGATATATTGAGAGATTTCTTTAGCTTCGCCAATCGTTATAGCTGATCTTTTTTTTATAATTCATTTAACTAAAAATTTCTCTTATGTAAAGAATGTGGACGGATTTTAGATTAAACTATTCGGCTCTCTATTGTTTATTCTATGGAGTTATCCATTTCAAAATTGAGTATCTCATGAGTTTTACTTTTTTTTCTTTATTTACATTTTTGCTTATTTATAGATCACTGATAACCCCCTTTGTCTCAATGCTACCAGCTCTCACTTGTAAAGCTGTTGCCTGCATTGACCCTTGGATTTATGCAATTAATCACCCAAGATACAGGTAATTAAACCCTAAGTTATTTCATTATTTATTATTTATTTTTGTGCTTAATTAATGTTTCAAAATTCATTTTGAAAAGAAATGAAATAGAAATGCATATTTCCAAGTTCTAAATTCTACTAAGAATAGACAAATAAACATATTTGAAGACTTAAGGATAGTGATTGTGATTATTGTCAAAAACAATCTCATTTATTCAAGAAAAGAAATTTCATGAAATGATGGTATTTCTGTTCATTCGAAATTAAAGAAAATGGAATCACAAACAGGGTACAACTTTAATAATATCTATTTCAAGCATGTACTATTTTGGAGGCCCCTCTACTGCAATAAACGTACAATTCATTGGAAGTGACCCCTTGAAATTTATCCTTTGTACTATATAAATTAAGAAAAATTTTCCAAAAAATAAGTATTTCAAAGAAATTTGATGTTCAAGTAAGTTCCATTTATTTCCATAAATAACAATAATAAAAACAATATCCCAAAAGGGTGAATGGCCCGTTATTTGGGAAAAGACATAGAATAAATGACTAATATTAAAACTTGGCATAAACAATACTAAACTATGTCTAATTTATAAATCTATATGAAAAAGAAGTCAACTCACCGACAGTCTACACGAAACAGCGACCCTCCTATCACCCGACAATAAATAGCTCTACATAAAATTCTCTACATCATCAAGGATCCAACACCAACAAAAAAATACAACCCCCCCCCCAACAAAAAAAAATGAAACCGTAAAACAACTAAAAATTATTTAATATTTATCTTTAATAAGAAACTTTTCATATGTCTCTTAAAGGAGCCACGTATTCGTGACTGACGAATCTCAGCAGGAACCAAGTTCCAAGCATTTCCCACAGTCACGACCAGACCAAAGTATGAACGAACCGAAGATAGATTTTGAAAAATAGGGAAACACCCCCTTAAAGTCAAATAACCATAATGAAGATCACGCCGTCAGATTCAGCGTATCAGAGAATCTTGCTGTAAAGGTTTCAAACTCCTATCTGCAAGAATGTGGAATTTTGGATTTATTGCCAGAAGAAAAATCACGGATTGGTGTTTATTTTTTTTTTCCAGAGGTGATCGTAGAATAGCAAGAGGGTGTCCCTAGAATATTGCAAGAGGGCTCATTCAAACAGAAATTAAAAGTTCTACTTCCCTTTTTAAGTGACCAAAAAAATTGGAGGGTAGCTGGTCCCCTCTCTTGCCATTTTTTCCCGAAAGTCGTCTGATCAAAATTTCGAGTTAATCATTTTGTTCAATATAGTTGAAAGATATAATAAATATGGCTTGGGAGTTGAGACAACCATCAGGACCATCTGAGGAAAGGCCACAAGTTATGAAATTTGCCCATTATTTACATATAGTATTTGTTATAGGGAATAATACCGACATTTTTTTTTGGGGGGGGAGGGTATATTTTCTGGGGATGGATTTTCTACGGGGAAAATTTCACATTGGGATGGAAGCTTCCGGGGGTTGAACTTCCCAGGGTGAAATTTTACATGGGGGGAACTTTCCAAAATTCGTATATGAAATTCGTTTTATTTGTCTTACCTTCGCGTTGGCAACCCCATTTTACATGTGAAGATGCTTTGGGAGAATTTTTCGGGGGAAATTTTAAGCGGAGTTCGAATACTCTTGAGAATGTTTACGTGGTGGGGAGGATATCTCACAGGGAAAGTCTCCATGGGAGAATTATCACCAGGAGAAATTCTCTATAGGGGAATTTCCTATGGAAGAAACTTTCCATAGGAAGGGATTTTTGGGAAATATCTTCCACACAGGGGAGATTCCCCAATGATCTTAAAAAGGATCAGAAATTAAATAAAAACAAGTTTTTCTTAAGTGAAAGTATGCTAAGGAGTATTTTTCAGAGTGAATCGCATGCAAGAAATTTCCTGGGGTGAATTCGTAGCGAGGATGGAATTCCGAAGATAATTTCCCAGTGGAAGAATTTTACGTGAGAGGAACTTTCAATGGAGGAATTTTCGTGAGGTGATTTTTCACAAAGAGGGATGGATTTCTTCCGTTTGTTTGAAAAACGATAAAAATTAAATAAAAAAACTAGTCAAAGTAAGGAGCAACAATAAAACTTAAAACGAGCATAAATTATTCCATATATTAGGGCTGCTGTCCCTTCCTCAATGCCCCACCCTTTACGCTAAAATTCGACCTTTTGTCTCAATTGTACTTTGTCTCAAAGTATATAGTAGAAATCACGTGCAGTCACAGTCGCAAGTAGTTGCAATTGCGGTCATAATGTCTTGGGTAACCCAAATATTGTCGATATCCCCCTCAATATTCCCTGAAAAATTCGCCTTAGTATCCTAAGCCTTTTTGGAGACTCCTGAGACCTTTTCCCAATAACGAAACTTATATATAAAGAATGGGAAAAATCATAACTTACGACCCTTGACCCATGGGCTGTGGTGGTTATATCATCACCGGAAGCATAGCTATTTGACCTTCAAACTATTTTCAACAAGACGGTTATTTCAAGATTTTGATTGGATTTATTTTGGGAGGGGTGGATAAAATGAACATATAAGGAGGAATACGTATCTCCAACTACCTTTTAACATCCCTCTCAGCATGCCCTAGAAGTTTCGACTTAATACCCTCGGCCGTTCTTAAGATATTACAGATAAGGCTTCTTAATAAACTGGATTCACATAGCGTCTTTTGATTTAGTTCGAAATGCCCCTCAACAGTCCCTGTTGTTTCACTTTAGCACCCTTAGCCTTTTCGGACACACCAAAAATCAAATGTTTCCTCTTTTCCTAATGATAAATCCTGCATGTAAACAATGCCGAAATTGCATAATTTACTGTCCTTGCCCCGGAGTTGTGGGGGACATGGCATACCTGGAGGTATTGTTATTAGATCATGTTGGCTATTAAAAAAAATTTCAAGGTATTAATCAGTGTTGAAGGGAGCGTGCATCGAAAAAGGGCAAGGGGGACTGGTTGCATTCCGATGACTCTTCAACACCCCCCTTAAAATACTCTGAAAGTTTCAACTTATTATCCTCAGTCGGTATTTAGGTATTGCTTATTGGAAATATTGAAAGATCATCAGAGGTTTCATCTTAATACCCTGTACCATTTTGGAGACCCAGTATCAAACTTCCCCCTTTTCCCAATCAAAACCCCTAAACATAAAACACTGGGAAACTTCCATAACTTACAGCTTTTACCCCAGGAGCTGTGGCAAAGGGGTCATGTCAATTCCGGAGGTATGATTATTTGGTCTTTGGACTATGGTAAGCAAAATGGCTATGTCAAAATTTTGAGTCGATGTCTGAGTAATCATTTGACTGTTAAGTGCACTAGAACTTTAAATTTCCAATGAAATGAGGCTTCTCCACGGTTTATGGGACCATCTCTTCATTATATAGTGGCTGTAAAAAAAATTTAAAAAATAGAGAATTGAAGCCTTGAGGCTTTTTACCATAAGGCAACGCAAGAACATTGCCTCTGATAGCATGTGCGAGGGAGCTTTCGGAACCATGCCTCTCTCCCAAAATCATGACATTTTTACAGTTCGCCCTATAACTCAGCAAATTCCTTATGTAATTGGCCCATTTTGCGTTTTTTTCACAATTGTGCCCTCCTCCCCGATCATTGTAGTTTGCATGAAATTACTTATTTTTAAAAGACACGACATTCTTGTTATACAATTAAACTTGTGCATGCTTTTCAGACTGGAGCTCCAAAAACGTATGCCTTGGTTTTGCATCCATGAACCAGAACCACCAAAGACTGATAGTAGCTCAGTGAGCAGCGAGAAAACGGTGGCCACAAATGAAACCTCCTAAAACAGACGGAAAACTCTTTTATAGTACCAAAGGCTTTTATCATATTTAGTTTATAGAAGCATTGTAAAATCAATAAAAAAAGGAGGATGTATAATTTGTCTCTGATGTTTTATCTTTTTTTTCTGAGGAGAAACTATACTTGATTTTTCCTATTTTTTTCATTGCTTAAATCTATTTATAAAACATATAAACCTGGAATTGGTTTGTAAAGAAAGGATATTTAAAAAAAAAATCTTTTCTCAAAGATCCTATGTTCTCGTAAAGATGTCGATAGTTTGGGAAAGAATTTATTATACAAATAGCAGGAGAGATATAGCTATTGTATGGCTGTTATGGTTGGAAGGAGAAAGAGGCGCAATGCAATGTTGTGGAAAGATGTCGATAGTGTGGGAAAGAATTAACTGTGCAGAGGACAGGAGCGGTTGGCGTTTAGCTATTGGTGTTGGGAGGAGAAAGTGGTGGAGATGCAATGCAGATTTGTACAAAGATGTCGATAGTGTGGGAAATAATTTAGATTTATATATATATATATATATATATATATATATATATATATATATATATATATATATATATATATATATATATATATATATATATATATATATATATATATTATATATATATATATATATATATATATATATATATATATATATATATATATATATATATATGTATATATATATATATATATATATATATATATATATATATATATATATATATATATATATATATATATATATATATATATATATATATATATATATATATATATATATATATATATATATATATATATATATATTATATATATATATATATATATATATATATATATATATATATATATATATATATATATATGAGGCATCAAACTCAGCCCAATATATGCTGAGATTTGTTCTATACTAGGTTTCAGTGATTTCTACAGCTGTGATACCGATGAAAGCTACGTAGCCACCATTTATAATTAACCAAACCGACTCCTTATGTAGTTTTTTAGTTTATTAACGAAGTTGTTATCATGCTTTATATGTAACTTGTATTTTACATCACAAGTCTATGGCGGTACAATGTAAGCATACACACTTGTTATACGGGAGAACAGAGTTTGATCCCTGTCGGGGAGAACTTTTAAAATATTGAATTTAAAGCAATGTCTTTTAAATTTTAAATTAAAAAAGAAACTAGTTTAGTTAGCCCCTAGCTAAAATAATGAAGATTATATGAATGAACCACCGGGTTCAGTTCCTTTGGACTTGAGTTCATTCTTTAATATATTTGGAAGTGATCGTCTCTTACTCGGCTGCTAGCTACCATTGCAACCCGGATTGAAATTTTCAGGAATTATTCTAGTTTCAGTTAACATATACATTTTTTGTTAAAATCTCCCAAACATTACCGCCTTTTACATAATAATAGAGTTTTATATAAAATGAAACCGTATTGACAAACACCAAGTATGATGAACTCTATCGATCCTTTATGTATATACATTACTAACCTATACTATAATTAAATGGTCTATAAACTTGAGTATAGGCAAGATGTCGTTCTTTATTACAGCTTCGTTGCGCAAGCATTTATCCTTTTTTGTTACTTTATACTTTTTAAAGAGTTCCCAGGTTGCAATTCCAGCACAGGAAATTGGAATCCCACTGGCAGCACCCTTAATAAGTTTTTTTGAAAATACTATTTTAATTTAATATGTAATATTTTGCAAATAAAGTGTCGTAATGAGTCAATCCAACCTGAGAGAAATTCAAACTTCATTTAAAATTTTCAGGTATTTCTCTAACTTCAATTAACACATTAGAATTGGTGATGAGACATCTGAAATATTTTTGCAGTTTACATAATAACTAACTATATCTAGTACGATTCAAAGAGTAGAATTTGTGCTCAAACACTTAAAAAATTTCTCCATTTCATATAATAATCACTTTTTATAAAAGTAATACTTTAAAGTAAACAAATGTATTTTGTGCGGTAGAGTTCGTTCCTTACTATTAATTTTAAGCAAATGGATAACATATATATATATATATATATATATATATATATATATATATATATATATATATATATATATATATATATATATATATATATATATATATATATATATATATATATTATATATATATATATATATATATATATATATATATATATATATATATAGCGCGTCTTTAAAACTGTGCTATTTATATTCTGTCTTAGATAGGTCTTCAAAAGGCTTTTCTTTCCAATAAATATTCTAGGAAAACATTAGATAGCTTCGCCTTCAATCAGACAAATCAGCTGGAATTCATACAGCGACGTCAGTTGACAAAATTTATCGCTTTCTATCATAACTTTGCTTCATAACAACAACAAAAATACCTGAGCTATCTCTTGGATTATGCAGTCTTGGATCATATCTTCCATCGTCTAGCCGTGCACCATTTAATCCATAATGCCTTTGATCTATAGAATCTTGATTATAGTGATTTGGGGGGAGGCTGGGTAGCCTACCACCCAATGACATATTCTGAGGTAACTGATTATGATATGTGTTTGTTGGAGGATAGTCAGTGCTTTCCAATTTCGGTTCAGCTTTCAAGCTAGAAAATAATTTAATCAATAAACAATCATTTCTGTTCATTTTCAACGATCCATCATTTAAGAGATATTTGGCGTATATTTTGATAACTATTTCTACTGAACAAGTATGAATCCAGGAGTGTCTTTAAGGAATGGGGGGGGGGGTTGGAAAACGACTAATATATATATAAATTACATTGGAAACCTAAGAAATTATAGAGCCACATAATGCTTTAGATTCCAGAGAAAAGGACCGCAACCTCCGCGAGCGTATCTTCCATTGCTGTCTGCGCCATGAGCTGAGGCATCCAAACTTAGAGCAGATTGTATCCGTAAATCTACAATTGTATATAAATCATTCTGAATCAACCATTCATCCTACCCCCCCCCCAAAAAAAAATAGACATAATTCATTTTTGTTATCTCAAATCATGCCTCTATTATGCGTCCTTATATGGTTATCAACACCTGAAATAAGCTTAAAACTGTCAAAGCTCTTTTGACACAAAATTTTCGAGCGGTTACTTTATTTTAATCAGAGCATCACTCCAACTACGAGCCTTTTCAATTATTATTATTTTTCAGGTTGTAAATCAACTTGAAAACTTTTAACAGAGGAGAGCTAGCCGGAGAAACAGCTTAAGATCTGTTTAAGCAATTGCCAATTATTCATTCTAAGGCTACGTAACGCAGAAGAAATAATTAGTCACTATCATCCCAAAAGGTTGCATATGAGGTTTTTACACTTCTAAGATCGAAACCATCTTCTAAGCTGTTCTCAGAGGGAGGATCAGCAGGACGATGTATGCCTAATCCTACTTTCATCCTCCTGATCTACATTACCCTGCTCATCTTCCCTTTGAGAAAAGCTAAGTACTGGCTTTTTGACATACCTCGGAAGTGTAAAAAATATCGTATGCGACCTTTAACTACGACAATGGAATGCATATTTCATTCCAAGTACTTGAATCTACATAGGCTTATGGTATCTTACTAAAGAGCTCTGACTGATAACATACGACTATTTAAACGTTTTTTCAATATACTTGGAGTTTTGCGTTTCAAAAAACGTATTTTATGGACGATCAGGGGGTTGCTAATCTAGAAAAATGTAGTTTCCAAAAATTAGGAGGTTTCAGGGCAATTTTGTTGCTTACCAATCTCCTTCAATGAAAATACTAAAAAAGTATTTTTTTAATTGCGAAAATAAGCAGTATTCAAAATCTAAATATGCAAAATATCTAGGAGGGACATGCACCCCTGACGAAAATTATCTTGTATATTAAATATTGTATGTTTTTAAAATTAAAATTTATTGCATTTATAGTTACTACCATTTTCATTTTTTGGTCAGATCTTGGAAATCTCCTTCGAAGTTGATTTCAAAGTCTTTGCATAATGTGTTCTTGTCTTGCTACATGCAATTGCTTTTTCATATAGACGCAGATAAATTGAAGAAACAAAGTGCTTTACATCGTCGTTTCAGAGACCAAAAGTAATATTTTAGCAAATTAAAAAAAATTGAAAGTACCAAAAATGTTACGGAAAGGGTCTCTATGTGAGAAGGGGGGGGGGCCAAAACATCTGTAAAAAAAATAGAAAGTATAGAGATAAATAAAATGCTTTCATTTTGTTACATAGTCAATGCAATCATATTGGGCAATCTTGGAATTGAAGGCATTTTGATGAGGTGCTGGACAGCTGCTTTGGGCAGTAAAAAAATTTCAAACCGTTCCAGCTCTCACGCCATTAAAGCACCAAGGAAATCAAAATAAAAAAAATTGCCTCCCTGAACAAACCTTAATTCTATTCATTCCTGAAAAAATAGATTTTCTAAGATTTTTCTTTTGGTTGTTTCAAATTTATGAAGTTATTATGGCATTTTCACATTTTCGTCAGTATTGCCAAGTTGAAACTTTCAAATAAATAAGCAAAACCAATTATTAAAATTTTACGATATATTTCATCTGTAGAAATTCTAACACAAGAAATATGCTTGATCCCAAAGACACAACTACACCTTCAAAGAAAGAAATTCATAAGCTGTCTTTATTCAGCTTATTTTGTGTGGAATTTCAACCACTTTTTTTTTTCCAGATTTGCCGCCAGCTCCTAATAAAAATAGCATAACTGCATATGGAGGTCTCTTTCATTGCAAATTATATTCCTGATTTTGCCTCGTTTTCTAAAATATGTATGCCAGGAAACCATGTCAGGAAGAGGAAAGGGTGGAAAAGTGAAGGGAAAGGCAAAGTCCCGTTCAAGCAGGGCAGGTCTCCAATTCCCAGTGGGAAGGATCCACCGTCTTCTGAGAAAGGGCAACTATGCGGAGCGAGTTGGTGCAGGCGCACCCGTTTACATTGCAGCAGTGATGGAGTATTTGGCTGCCGAGGTCCTTGAGCTTGCTGGTAATGCTGCACGGGACAATAAAAAAACGCGTATCATTCCTCGTCACCTTCAGCTTGCCATTCGAAACAACGAAGAACTGAACAAGCTCCTCTCGGGGGTTACCATTGCCCAAGGAGGCGTTTTGCCCAATTTTCAAGCCGTCCTTCTACCAAAGAAGACTGAAAAAGCGGCAAAGGCTTAAATAATTCTAACTTTGGACCTAGGCCCTACCCCCCTCCTTTTCTTACGTTCAGTTTCCTTAATTTTATAGTTTTGTCCTTCCCACGTGGTCACATGCTATAGTATCATTCAATTAATTTGTAGCCCTTAAAAGGGCTGTTGGTTAATTTGGGGTAGGGCCTAGGTCCAAAGTAAGAATTATGTATAACATTTTGTGGGGAAGGACTTTTGTAATATAAAATAAACGGGTTTTTCAAGAAAATTTATTAGTTTGATAAAACTTTACAGCTGTTTGCTACGATATTGAATTAAATATGACTGGAAGAGGAAAAGGAGGAAAGGGGCTTGGAAAAGGAGGCGCAAAGTGTCATCGCAAGATTCTTCGTGACAATATCCAGGGAATCACAAAGCCAGCTATCAGAAGACTGGCTCGCCGAGGTGGTGTAAAACGTATATCTGGCCTAATTTACGAGGAAGCTAGAGGCGTTCTTAAAGTTTTTTCTAGAAAATGTTATTCTTGATGCTGTCACTTACACAGAGCATGCCAAAAGAAAGACTGTAACTGCAATGGATGTAGTTTACGCTCTGAAGCGTCAAGGTCGTACATTGTATGGCTTTGGTGGTTAATGGTTTCCAAATGCGTTTTAAATCGTCCCAGTCCCCCTACCCAACGGCCTTTTAAAGGCCAACAAATTGATAAACATTTCCTAGTCCAGGTTTTATGAGCCTTTTCTTTGTTGTGCTTTCAAAATGTCAGTAAATATTTTTTTTTCTTTTCGTCTCATGTGTAATATCTAATTAGAATTATGCAAAGAAATTACCATTGCTATTTTACTGTATTTAGCTTTTCCTTTCATATTTGAATAAAGTTTGCATTCTCCAGAGGAATTGTTCAAAGAAATAATTGTTGCTATTTAACTGCAAAAGCCCTTTCTTTCATGTTTTGAATAAAGCAAGTAAGAACGGAGGAAAATAAGTTTTTACTCTTACCAAATTAACCCTGGACCTTACAATTTGGACGAAAGTATTGCATTAATTATATGCAGTTAATAAAAAAGGATGAAAAGCTGGCAAAATTTTAGATAGCAAAGTAATTTTCTTATAAACTGAATCGGGAGTTTCAAACTATAAGAAAAGGCACCCGACTGACTTTAATTTAGAGATTGGACAATAAAAACGGTACTTGTGTACAATATGGTACACACCACTGTAGACCGTATCAAGGAAACCAGACACGAAACCCGTCAAACGGCTATTTGCAAGAGATAAATGATTGGAAAGCGTGGTTTCTCAATGAGTTTACAATATTTAAACGATTATTTTTTGGGGTTTAGGGGGGGAAAAGGTACCTAGGTTAGGTTACGTATTTAATATATGCTATGCCTTACCTCCCAGACCCTCCTTACCCTTAATGTGCAAATATATAGCCCAAATTTGTTTCAAATTTTTTTAACTATTATATATTCATCCTATTTTATTATATTTCATTAGCATTAACTAAACTTGACTTCTGTCGTGTGTACCATATAATGCACAAGTACCATACAAACAAATGGACTTTTATAGGTGGTACTCACTATTGAAATTTCAAGTCCTTGAAAGTCCATTATCCTTCTTATCCCATCCCTCATAAAGACTTTTATTCTCATATGGAACATATTATATTTATTATCCTTTTCTTTTTTTTTGTTGGCAAAAGGGTAACTTGAGTTTCTAAGCATAACATATATTAAGCAAATGCTTTGCGTTTAAAAGAAGGAAAAAAAACAACTAAGCATTGAACATATTGGTTATTCCCAGCACTACTTTTGACCTTTTGAAATACAAGACTCCATAAGCATTAAAAGCCTTTGCTTCAAAAAAAAAAACATCCGAGATTCTTTGATTCATCTTCATCTTTTTTTAAACTGTCGTGCTAGAGGGATCCTGGTAAAAAAAAAAAAAAAAAAAAAAAAAAAAAAAAAAAAAAAAAAAAAAAAAAAAAAAAAATATGAGATGCTTGCTCTGAGAAGCTCCCTGTCCTCTTTATATCCTCGCTGTACCACCACTGATACAGATTTATATACAAAAACCTAAAAAGCAGCCATAATTTACTTACTTATTCATATAAATGTAAAGATTTTAATGTGTCGGATTGTTATCTTTATTATTTTATTGTTTTTTGTTAATTAGGCTAGTTTGTAATTCCTATTATTAGTTTTTAGGCAAAAGTCGAAAATATACTGTAATAAAGGACATTTCTCAGGTTTCAAATAATTCTGTTCCAAGTGGTACGAATATTGATTAATTTATATATATTGTGATTGTAACAAATAAAAGCAGTTTACTTCCATTTTGCAACCGCTTTCCCCTCCCGCACGCATCTTGCAAACCATAAGACACTATTTCTGTTTTTGTAAATGTAATAATAGAAGGAAAATACATTTATTTTCATTAAAATACAAATTTAGCACACAAGCCTCAAAATCTGGTCTCGTTTCTTATTGCTTTAGCTTCTGTGTTTTTAGTTTGAGTTTTAGAATTAATTTCAATACGAATTTGCAAACGCAAATGCATCTATCTTACATTTTCTGAAAGCACTTGTACTGGATTTTACTAGGAAAAAATAAAAAGTGGACGTAAAGGATGTAAATTCCTAGTAAAAAGGCGTTTTTTAGGATTGAACACTATTTTTGACGGATTTCCACTATTCTCTGCTCATTTGCTGGCAAATTAGCAAGGATAAAGCAATGAAAAAAATATGTACGTATAGAAGAATGATATGCTTATCCTCTAACATAGGTTTTATTCCTCAAAATCCCAACTCCTAATGAAAAATGAGAATAAAGTCATTCTAAACAAACAAATGTGCTGCCCAAATTCCTTAGCTCGCACGCAGAGAGAAATGTTGACCCTGGTACGGTGGTTCCGGGAACTATAACAGTAAAACTTCGAAAATAAGCATGCATTCGAGATTTAGTCGCATTAGTGATAGAGAGAATATTGAGAGAAATTTGAAGTGTCTGAAGTGGCACCGACATCTGTAGAATCCCAGAGCATGGCTTCAACAGCCAAGAAGGAAAAGAAAGCAAAGGGTCCAAAACCAGCTAAGACTGCAAAACCTAAAGGGGATAAAAAGACCAAAACACCAGCAAACCACCCAAAATACACGGAAATGATCACCAAATCCATTGCTGACCTGAAAGAACGCGGAGGATCTAGCCGTCAAGCCATTCTCAAATACATAATGGCCAATTTTCAGGTTGGCAATGATGCAAAAGTTGTGAATATGCATCTTAAGCAAGCTTTGAAGCGTTGCCTTGCAAATGGAATTGTTATAAATCCAAAAGGTACTGGCGTAACTGGTTCTTTCAAGCTTGCAAAGCCTGCCAAGGCCGAAAAATCCATGTCTGCAAAGTCAGCCAAGCCCACAGCTAAGAAAGCCTCAGTCAAGAAAACAGCCAGACCTACTACAGTTAAAAAGTCAACTTCAGCCAAAAGGTTACCAAGCCTATGGTTAGCAGCAAGAAACCTGTAAAGGTTTCCAAGAAACCCACTGTTGCCAAAAAAGCCGTACCAGCAAAGAAATCACCACCCAATAAGATGTTGTCTATCAAAAAGGCTCCTGCCAAGAAAGTGGCATCTAAATAGCCAGTAGCCAAGAAAGCAACAAAAAACTAATTCCCATAATAGGTTATCCTATACTACCAAACAGCCCTTTTCAGGGCAATCGAAGCAAATGCTCGACGCTCGAAACTTTCTGTTCAGAAAGTTACAATGATATTAATTTTAAATTCGAATTTCTAATTCTCCCTTTTAACTATAATTCAGCTGCTGTTTTCGCCTAAAACACGTTCGACAATATTTACTTTTGAACTATAGCGTTATTACCGTCTAAAAAAAACCATCTTCAGGACTAATTGTGACAGCTGGCTCGTAAGGTTCAAGCTTATTAATAAAGTGGCAACAATAATAAGCTTACAAATACCTCGTCATAGCCGAATGGGTTGAGCAGCACCTTCGTGGGGGCTAAGGTTCTATTTTTTGTATAAAAGATATAATCAGCTTGGTGCTATTAGAATAAGGAAACGATTTTGTTTTGGAATATTATTTTACTTCGAAAAAGAGAAAAAAATCACAATAATTAAAAAATGTCAACAGCACCCGGTGTTTCCAGGCGGTCACCCATCCCAGTACTGACCGGGCCAGACGTTGTATGACTTCCAGGATCTGACGAGACTGGGTACTTTCAACGTGGTATGGCCGTTGGCTGAAGGAGATTTGTATCAGAATAATGGTTGGTCCAAAAAACCGAAAAGAAATAAAATGCCTAATTTTAGAGTCATGAAGCAAGGTTTTCAGTAGAATGACATTTAGCAAGAATGAAAGCATGTTTATTCATTGTTTTTAACCTCTTTTTCTTCTGAAACAAAACGGCAAGCCCCCAAAATGTTTCTACCTTTGATGACTAGGCTACCCTATAGACATTTACCCTACTCTCGTACAATAAATGCCTATGCATTGTAACTAGATGAATGGGCAAGCAAACTTTATTTCTTGTTACAAAAGGACAAGCCTCGAAAGTTTATTTAGATTCTGTTGGGTAAAATATCCTCTGAAATATATTCGTAAGAAAAATTTAGGTTTTGTTGGGCTATCATTTATTGGTTTTTAAGGAAAATATCTCACCCGCCTCCATTCTTGCCCTTTGTTACTAGGTAAATATGAAAGGGTAATTCTTCTTAAATATATTCGAAAGAAAAAGAAAGGAAAATTATTTACTTCACCTCCAGTAAATTCTTGCGCTTTGTTACTTGATAAATTTGAAAGCCCCCCACCTCCCCCCTTTTCTTACGTTCAGTTTCCTTAATTTTATAGCTTTGTCCTTCCCACGTGGTCACATGCTATAGTGTCATTCATGTAATTTGTAGCCCTTAAAAGGGCTGTTGGTTAATTTGGGGTAGGGCCTAGGTCCAAAGTTAGAACTATTTAAGCCTTTGCCGCTTTTTCAGTCTTCTTTGGTAGAAGGACGGCTTGAATGTTGGGCAAAACGCCTCCTTGGGCAATGGTAACCCCCGATAGGAGCTTGTTCAGTTCTTCGTCGTTTCTAATGGCAAGCTGAAGGTGACGAGGAATGATACGCGTTTTTTTATTGTCCCATGCAGCATTACAAGCAAGCTCAAGGACCTCGGCAGCCAAATACTCAATCACTGCTGCAAGGTAAACGGGTGCGCCTGCACCAACTCGCTCCGCATCGTTGCCCTTTCTCAGAAGACGAAGGATCCTTCCCACTGGGAATCGGAGACCTGCCCTGCTTGAACAGGACTTTGCCTTTCCCTTCACTTTTCTACCCTTTCCTCTTCCTAACATGGTTTCTAGGATACGAAATTAGCTTGAACACTAACCACCAACAAATATAAATGATGTCTGTTCTTGAATAGCTAAAGCGCAAACAATTTATACTCCAGCCGACGAACTCAGTTCCTCTGACGAAAAATCTGTGCGCGAACTCAAGCTTGTATGAAAGCGGGTTGTAACTTGTAAACGCTATTCATTTGATAATTGGCTTTTGTCAAGACTTCATTTAAAATGACTCCAAAAACTTCAGGAAAAGCAGCAAAGAAAGCTGGTAAGGCGGCAAAAAAATCACTAAAACTGATAAGAAAAGGAAACGAAAAAGGAAGGAAAGCTACGCCATTTACATTTACAAAGTTCTCAAGCAAGTGCACCCCGACACCGGTGTTTCTAGCAAGGCAATGAGCATCATGAATAGCTTTGTCAACGATATCTTTGAAAGGATTGCCGCAGAAGCCTATCGTCTAGCTCTTTACAACAAGAGGTTCACCATCACTAGCAGAGAGGTTAAAACTCTGCAAATACACAAGCTCCAAATAAGGGATTTTACCCGACTATTACCACCCAATCAGCGGGGCCCTCCCAAACAGCCCTTCTAAGGGCTACCACCTTATTTTAAATGCTCTCAAAATACTTTCATTGCTCCTAGCTTTGTGAATGCTAATGAAATAAAACAAAATATGATGAAAATACAATACTTTAGTAACAAAATTATGAAAACCAGCACAAAGAATTATGGAAGGGGGGTCGCCCAGAGCGCATTATATTAAATACATAACCTGACCAAAATACCAACTAAATATTTAATTAAACTATAGCAATGATGTATTTTCCAAAGCGAGCCATTGTGATTTATCTCGTATAAAGAATTCTTTCAGGCCTGAAAATTTGGTCTCGTTTTTTGTTACTTTACTTCAATGTTTTAAATCAGAGTTTTAAAATTAATTTCAATACAAATTCACAAACACACATGCATCTATCTTATATTTTTTGAAAGCATGTGTACTACATTTTACTAATAACAAAAACAAAGTCGATTTCAAGGATTGAAATTCCAAGAAAAAAGGTGTTTTCTGAAATTAAACACCATTTTTGACGGATTTCCACTATTCTGTGCCCATTTGCTGGCAAGTTAGCATGGATGAAGCAATGAAAAAAATATCTACCTATAGAAGAATGACCTGTTTATTCTTTAGTATAGGTTTCATTGATCAAAATCCTACCGACTAATCACAAATTTGAATAAAGCAATTCCAAACAAACACAAGTAAGGCCGAAATTCCTTAGCTCGCGCAGAGAGAAATGTTAACCTGAGTACGGCGGTTTCCTTCATATAATTCAAACACACGGACAGTGAAGCATTCATTTGAAAATTAGAGTTTCATCAATCAATACTAACATGGATCAAAGCTTTGAATTAGAGATATCTTTTTATTGCGATTGTGCGATTTGTAATGGCAGCTGTGATGACCTCAGCAATTCATACGAGAGTATTGCAGCAAATTTAGAAATCTTGGAAAATGAAATAGAAGAGGACAGTCTGGATGAAAAGGAAAGAAAAAGGGCAGGCCGCAAAAGGAGGTTCGATATGGCAGAAAAGGAAGACCGAAAGAAGAGACATAGAAAAGATGGATATCTCTACAAGGATAGCTCACGATCTTCATGAAATAGTAGAGAAGACAGCTATGAGAGAGCTAGGACATAAAGGGCTCCAAAATTCTTCAGGAGGAGCTAATTATATAGAGCAGAAAAATTCAAAATTATAGTTTTCTATATTTCAAAATAATTTATTCCATAGGTTAGTTTAAAAATTTTATGTAGGTTAAAGATATTTTTCGCCTTAAATTTGGATGTAAAGAGAAAAAAAATATCTTTTCCAATTCTATTTTGGCCGAGAAAATGATAACAAATTCAGTTCTTGAGTTTAAGAATTTTTGTTGGAGGTAATAGTGCTCGTTCGAAGTCCGCTCCCATGCATTCATGGCACATGCAGAGCTGACTTCACCTGCCTCTGGATATCCGGCTAGCCACCGGAGAACTAAATGCACCTAGGGACGGTTGGGCTTGCAACCCTCCTCCTGAAATTACTTGCTACAAAAGGAGCTGGATATACAGCCTCGGATGCCCCATTGCTTGGAGAGGAGTGACAGCGCTGTCAACCAGTTTCCTCTACACTGGCGACCCTGCTGAGCAAGAGCGTTAAGTCAAGTTGAATTTTTGTAATGAAGGTGTGATTTTTGTCTAATTTGCATATTAAGCTGCACAACGGTCCTTCTCAGGGCCATGTAACACACTTAACGCTCAAAATCCTACATCTTCATATGAATGAGGATAATACACCTGCTGCAAACTAAACGGGTGTGCCTGCACCAACTCGCTCCGCAATGCTCTGCTGTCAAATTGCTTTCATTGCTCCTGGCCTTGATTTGCGAAATCTCGGGTAAACAAGAACCCATACTAAATCATTATAAAAAAAAGAAAACTCTTCAATATTCAAAATCTCCTGTTTCAGAGGCAGGTCCCAAATTGCTTGTATAGAAATTAATATCTATCGACGAATCGTTGAAGACAATAGAAAAGGGGGCCTCGGCTTTTTCATGACATTCCATCGAAAACCATAGAAAACAGTTTTATAGGCCCGAGGCCCCCATTGGGAGTGGTTCATTTTCTTGGGTATTTTTGCATTTCTTAGGCTGGCCTAAATTGGCTTTTGTGCTAATTTATTTTCATTAGATGGTTTGTATCTTGTTGAATGCCACGCCGTATCTATGACTCATTTTTACAATAATTTGACGTATATCTGATTAATTTCGACCTTTTTTTTGTTATTTTGCCCCTCGAGTCATACCTTTTTTCCGAGGAACACTAGGGCTGTTTAACGTTATTTCGCGTGTTTGATTGAACCATATAGTGGCCCTTAAAATGGCCGCTGGTTAGGATGCAGTTGCGTAGAATTAGGGTATTTAAGCTCTCTCGCCACGGATACGACGGGCAAGTTGAATATCTTTTGGTATATTGGTCACCCTCTTGGCGTGAATGGCACACAAGTTGGTATCCTCAAAAAGTCCAACTAGATACGCCTCGCTGGCTTCTTGTAGGGCCATCACAGCCGAGCTCTGGAACCTCAAGTCAGTTTTGAAATCCTGGGCAATCTCTCGTATAAGTCTCTGAAAGGGCAATTTCCTTATTAAGAGTTTGGTAATTTTTTTATAGCGACAAATCTCTCTCGGGGCTACGGTTCTGGGCCTGTATCTGTGTTTTTTTTACCCCAACAGTAGCAGGAGCCGACTTACGTGCTGCCTTGGTCGCAAGCTGCTTTCTAGGTGCCTTTCCACCCGTTGATTTTTTATTGATAGTTTGCCTCTCTTTAATAGAATGAACAAAGGAACACATTGCTAACGGCTTTATTTTATACGGAGTGCCAACCGCGCGATACGAGTAACATTTTGTGGAGAAGGACTTTTGTAATATAAAATAAACGGGCTTTCAAGAAAATTTGTTAGTCTGACTCAGTGTGGCCAGATTGGCTTATTTTACGCCAAACTGGCTTATTTTGTTGGCGACTGGCGTGAAAATTTTTGGAACTGGCTTGTGGCTTAAAACTTGGCTATTTTTATTTTGAGCTGGCTTATTTCTTGGCGTGATTTACTTTTTCGGGAAGAATTTATATTTTTTGGCAATTCATCCGATTTTCGAACGAACGAACGAACGAATGCTCACGAAAGGTCAAAATCACGTTTTAACTCTATGGTCAAAATACGAATCTAACCGCGGCACTGCGGTGAAGTTTTCAAATCCTAAGAGGCACGTGGCTTCGTAACAACAGCATAAAAAGTATTAGCCATTAAGTCATGGGGTTGAACTACAGCTGAAGGTACAGTATATTAGCTGTTACTTATTAGTATAGAATAACGCCAGGAATCAAACTCATAACAGGCATGTCTGTAACATCTACAGATCCTGTTTAACTGTTTAGTTCATGTGAGTCGTCCAGGAGTCGTCATGCTGTCGTCATGTACACTCTAGCTATTTTCTGTGGTTTGTATCTCGGTACAAACAGATTGGGTACACAGCCTAGCCGACTGGATACACACCCCAATGCATTGGGTACTGCCCACAATATATTGGGTACCCCCATACCTGTTTTCACTTTTTGTCTAGGCCTATTCTGAGAAAATACATTTATTTATATTTGAGGTTTTCTTTGCATCACTTCAGTTTAAATATGCTCAAAGGAAGAAGCAAATTGGTCATTGGTTTTCTCAGAATACATGCAAAAGGGAAAATCGTTATGGGGCAGTTGGGGATATTAATTGTTTTATGTACTACCATCAACATAATGTACTACTTCACCACTGCAGTAGTACACCAAAGGATCTGTACCTAAGAATTTGAGTGCTACACCCCACAATCAGTACTACATTAAACATGGCATAGGTCCTACTACGCTATATATAGAGTAGGTCCTGCTATGCTATATATGGAGTAGTACACTTGGTTAGATGTAGGTATCAAATTCTGAGGTACAGATCCTGTGGTATACTGCTACAGTGGTGAAGGAGTACATTATATGTTGATGGTTGTACATAAAACAATTAATCCCTAACTGGTATGGGGGGGGGGGTACCCAATGCATTGAGGTGTGTACCTCAATGTATTGGCTACCAGCAAATTGGGTACATGCCACAGAAAAATAGCTGGTGTACATGACTGGTTTGCACCCCCATTTTTAGCAGTGATGAGCATCAGCTTGTGACACAAGCAAACCTGAAGCAATCAATCTTGTTTCAGACTCACTTTTATTCATTTTTCCCAATGTGCTAGCCTATAGTTAAATACTAGAGAAATTAGTTATATATAATATAGGCTAATAGCTAATATGTAATAAAGTACCATATAATACTAATGAAAATATCAGAAAGAGATATATAAGTACAGGAGCAGGATAAGTAGATGAGTTACCCTTGCTTTGATGTCTGATTTCTTTGTTACTGTTGCTGTAGCCTCGGCCTATAGGGTAAGACTCCTAGTGATTAGCCAGTGCCTAATCTGAGCTGTATCTCTGATTAGAATGCAGTATGTCCTTTACCTGCCAGCTGAGACTTTAATCTTGACCACTACTAATTTTCAGAATTATCAATCTTGGCCAATAGTCTACAAATCTTGACCACAACATTGATAATTAAACATGAGACATTACCTTTAACAGACAGCAACTATGGAAGTTATCCTATAGTTTTGTTATTTAGAAAAAAACCTTTCAGATTTTGAAATAAACAAGGTTCATTGTTATATTAAATTTAATCAATCAACTGTAGACAATCAAGGCAAGTGTCCTGAAAATCTGATCATTGACCCCTCTTCTTTCTGGGCTGGGTTGACAATAGATCCAAATCTTTAATTTGTTCTTCTTTTCTCATGATAAGTTCATACACTTCTTCTTGGGAGAATTCAATTTTTACTGAATGAGATAATCCCTTATTACATAGTTTCTCTTGTTGTAAAAATTATGTTACTGTTATAGTAAACTGCCTTGTTGTAAATGCTGCTTATTAATATTCAAAATGTGGATGAATATGGAAAGATGTAAATCAGCTATTAGCTAATAATGTGAGGTAACATCATAGTAGGGTTTATCTAATTCAATATAGTCAGTGTATTTTGACCTACTATATATGGTGTTGTAGAGTTAGATCCATTGACAGTTTTCTTTCCAGTATTTTACAATTCAACAGTATATGCTCAGGGGTTTCTTCTGTGTTTTTACAGTACCTGCAAAATGGGCTATTGGCAACTTCTCCATTTGGCTGCTTTATTTTGTATGAAGGAGAGTGGTGGTTGGTTAGCTGTATTTGAACACAGGCAGTTGAACCAGACTGATTGTATACTGGTTGGAAGGGGGATAAATTTGGTGGCTTTAATTCAAGCAATGTTTTTAGTCATAATCTAGTTGTATCCCTTATAGTTAGAGATTTCACTGGTTCCATTTGGCTTTTTGCTTCTTGCTTTTCTATCTTGTCTACTTTTTCATTTCCTTCTTTACCTAGATGACTAGGTATATATTGAAATTTAGTAACAAAGCCTAATCTTCCAAGGCTGCTTAGGTTTTCTTTGGTTTGATGTAGGCCTATGCCCAGTGTTTCAAAGTTAGTGTTTCATAGGATATAGAGAGCAGATTTAGAGTCAGAGAATATTACTATATGTTAATTGCTCTGTTTCAGTTTAATTAGGGTCTCTAAGCACAAATTGATTGCAGCTACTTCAGCTGTTAGTGTGCTGGTCCCTGCCTTGTGTTTTTTCACAGTGCATAGGCTGAGCTCTTTTAAAAAGCATCCACTTCCACATCCCTCTTCACTTAAAGATTGATCAACATATACTTGGGCATATCCATTAAATTCCCTTTTTAAGAGCTGTTTGAAATCATGGATTGCAGTTTGGGATTCAATTTGTTCCTATTTTGAGGGGAGGAATTCTAGTTTAACCCTGGGTGATTGATCCCCAATTAAATTCGAATTCAACTCCTCCATACTCTCCTCCAGACTGCTCATGCTGGGTGGGCTTATAATAAAAATTAACCAGGAAAATATTAATTTTTAAAAGATTTAATCAGTCAGAATAACATAACTACAAGTGTAACTTGACCCCACAAAACCCCTGGAGAAAGGTATTTAAGTTATGACATTTGTCCATTGTCTATATAAAGTATTTGCTATTGAGAAAGATGTATGAATTTTTTCCATGGGGGGGGAGGTTTTGGGCATTAGGCCTAATGGAAGGAATACTCATATAAACTTCAGAGAGGGCTCATTTGATTGGAAATTGAAAGTTCTAGTTCACTTTTCAAGCATCACAAGATATTGGAGGGTAGCCAGCTCCCCCCCCCCCCCCCAAACCTCTTTTTTTCCTGATGCATCCAATAAAAATTTTAAAGGTATCCAATAAAAATGTTCAAAGATCATATAACAAAAATTCTGGTGCCAGCACAACCCCCAGGGCCCAGGGCAGGCATTGTAAGTTGTGCCCTGGGGGCATATGAGTCTTATGGAAGGGATGCTCATATTCACTTCAAAGAGGGCTCATTTAATTGGAAATTCAAAGTTCTAGTTCAGTTTTAAGAGTCAAAAGGGATTGGAGGGCACCTATTCCCCCCTCCCCTCCATTCCCTTTTTTCCCCAAACCCATCCGATAAGAACTTTGAGATAGCTTTTTTTTTAAATAGTTCAAAGATCATATAACAAAAACTCCAGGGTCAACACAGCCCCCCAGGGCCCAGGGGCAGGTGTTGTAAGTTACGCCCTGGGGAATATATGGCTCTTATTGAAGGGATGCTTGTAAAAACTTCAGAGATGGCTCATTTGATTGGAAATTGAAAGTTCTAGTTCAGTTTTTTAGAGTAAAAAGTGATTGGAGGGCAACTAGCCCCCCCCCATGCTCCTTTTCCCCAAATACATCCAATAAAAATTTTGAGATAGCCATTAATTTAAAAATTGCTCAAAAGTCAGATAGCAAAAATTCAGGTGTCCTCACTACCCCCCAGGGCCTGGGGCAGGCATTGTAAGTTGTGCCGCATTGGGTCACAGAGTATCATTATAGTAATCGGAGGTCCGACTCAGTGAAATTATGGGATACAGAAATTGCGGCGCACACACGGACAGTGCTCGAACTAACACAGGAGAAATCGAGCCGGTGGGCGTCCTCGTCAATAATTTTTCCCGAACTGTTGGACAGGAAAGTAAGCATGGTCGAGCATTTTCTGAACATAGCGCGCTGGAATTTCTGTAAAGTCTCTAGAGTTTCACATGGGGTAGCGGTTTATCGCAATTCTACTAAATGCAGCCTCAAATAATCTCTACACTGGAACTGAACTTCCGCAAACCAGGGAACGAATTGAAAGGTGGATAATGCCAGTAGGATCAAAGGACCTGAATAGTGGTGAGTATTTCTATAAAACGGCCGTCAAAACTTGGACACCATTAAAAGTAAAGTTAGATTTTGGGCAAAAAATTGTCTGGCTTATTTTTGGCTTGTTTTTCAAAGGCTGCGGCTTACTTTTTTGTTCACGATCTGGCCACACTGTGTTAGTCTGACAAAATCTTTATAGCTGTTTGCTACGATATTGAATGTTTGCTACGATATTAACACCACCTCTGCTCGCCGAGGTGGTGTAAAACGTATATCTGGCCTAATTTACGAGGAAACCAGAGGCGTTCTTAAAGCTTTTTTAGAAAATGTTATTCACGATGCTGTCACTTACACAGAGAATGCCAAAAGAAAGACTGTAACTGCAATGGATGTAGTTTACGCTCTGAAGCGTCAAGGTCGTACATTGTATGGATTTGGTGGTTAATGGTTTTCAAATGCGTTTTAAATCGTCCCAGTCCCCCTACCCAACGGCCTTTTTAAAGGCCAACAAATTTATAAACACTTCTTAGCCCAGGTTTTATGAACCTTTTCTTTGTTGTGCTTTCAAAATGTCAGTAAATATTTTTTTTTTTTCGTCTCAGGTGCAATATCTAAATAGAATTATGCAAAGAAATTACCATTGCTATTTTACTGTATTTAGCTTTTCCTTTCATATTTGAATAAAGTTTGCATTCTCACATTGGAACTGTTCAAAGAAATAATTGTTGCTATTTAACTGCAAAAGCCCTTTCTTTCATGTTTGAATAAAGCAAGTAAGAACAGAGGAAAATATGTTCCTACTCTTACCAAATTACCCCTGGACCTTACAATTTGGACGACAGTATTGCATTAATTATATGCAGTTAACAAACAAGTATGAAAAGCTGGCAAAATTTTATGGTTTTTAGGGCAAGAGTTTTAAGTTATACCGGGGGCATATAAACAAGTATGAAAAGCTGGCAAAATCTTAGGGTTTTTAGGGCAAGGGTTTTAAGTTATGCTCTGGGACATATAAAGTTTTTATAGAAGGCGTTGTCGTAGAAACTTCAAAAAAGCCTCATTCGATTGGAAATTCAAAGGGCTAGAGCCCTGTCTATTAGTCGAAAGCTATTGGAGGGTGACTAGCCCTCCCCGCCCCACGCCTATCATTCAACCAAACACACTCAATCAAAATTTTGAGATAGCCATTTTGTTCAGCATAGTTGATTTCCAGATAGAAAAGATCTTTTTGAGGAGGACACTCCCCCACAACCTTCAGGACAAGGGTTTTAAGTTATGCTCGGGGGCATATAAGGTTTTTATAGAAGGCGTTGTCGTAGAAACTTCAAAAAAGGCCCATTCGATTGGAAATTTAAACGTCTAGTTTTAATAGTCGAAAGTGATTGGAGGGCAACTAGCCCCCCACCCATCACTCCCCCAAACTTATCAAATCAAAATTTTGAGATAGCCATTTTGTTCAGCGTAGTTGATTTCTAGATAGAAAATATATTTTTGAGGAGGACACTCCCTTACAACCCTTGTGGCAAGGGTTTTAAGTTATGCCCTGGGGCCATATAAGGTTTTTATAGAAGGTATTGCCGTAGAAACTTCAAGAAAGCCTAATTCAATTAGAAATTTAAAGAGCTAGTTCCTTTTTAATAGTCGAAAGTGATTAGAGGGCAACTAGCCCCCCCCCTCCCACGCCCATCATTCCCACAAACACATCCAATCAAAATTTTGAGATAGGCATTTTGTTCTGCGTAGTTGTTTTCCAGATAGAAAATATGTTTTTGAGGAGGACAATCCCCCACAACCCTCGGGGCAAGGGTTTTAAGTTATGCCCTGGGGGCATATAAGGTTTTTATAGAAGGCGTTGTCATAGAAACTTCAAAAAAGGCTCATTCGATTTGAAATTCAAAGGGCTAGTGCCCATTTTAATAGTTGAAAGTGATTGGACGGTAATTAACCCCCCTCTCATGCCTACCTTTTCATAGGCAGCGCGGTAGCGCTGCCTAAGTAAAGAACGATGTGGGCATAATGTGTTGTTTTTGGTTTTTTTTCTCCATACCTGGGCACTTCGTATCGTAGGAGTAGTCGTAGAAACTTCAAAAAGGGATCACTCGATTAGAAATTGGAGTGGCTAGTGTCCTTTTTAATAGTCGAAAGTGATTGGAAGGCAACTAGCGCCCCCCCCCCCACCCCCATCATTCCCCCAAACAAATCCAATCAAAATTTTGAAATAGCCATTTTGTTTAGCATAGTTGATTTCCAGATAGAAAATATGTTTTTGAGGACGAAACTCCCCCACAACCCTCAGGGCAAGGGTTTTAAGTTATGCCCTGGGGGCATATAAGGTTTTTATAGAAGGTGTTGTCGTAGAAACTTCAAAACAGGCTCATTCGATTGGAAATTCAAAGGGCTGGTACCCTTTATAATAGTCGAAAGTGATTGGAGGGCAACTAGCCCCCCCCCCCCCTCCCACGCCCATCATTCCCCAAATACATCCAATCAAAATTTTGAGAAAGCCATTTTGTTCAGCGTAGTTGATTTCCAGATAGAAAATATGTTTTTGAGGAGGACACTCCCCCACAACCCTTAGGGCAAGGGTTTTAAGTTATGCCCTGGGGGCATGTAAGGTTTTTATAGAAGGCATTGTCGTAGAAACTTCAGAAAGGCTCATTCGACTGGAAATTCAAAGGGCTAGTGCCCTTTTTAATAGTCGAAAGTGATTTGAGGGCAAGTAACCCCCCTCTCACGCCCACCTTTTCATAGGCAGTGCGGTAACGCTGCCTAAGTATAGAACGATGTGGGCATAATGTGTTGTTTTTTGGGTTTTCTTCTCCATACCTGGGCACTTCGTATCGAAGGAGTCGTAGAAACTTCGAAAAGGGCTCACTCGATTAGAAATTGGAGTGGCTAGTGTCCTTTTTAATAGTCGAAAGTGATTGGAGGGCAACTAGCCCCCCCCCCCACACCTATCATTCCCCCAAACAAATCTAATCAAAATTTGAGATATATATTTTGTTCAGCATAGTTGATTTTCAGACAGAAAATATGTTTTTGAGCAGGACACTCGCCCACAACCCTCAGGGCAAGGGTTTTTAGTTATGCCCTGGGGGCATATAAGGTTTTTATAGAAGGTGTTGTCGTAAAAACTTCAAAACAGGCTCATTCAATTGGAAATTCAAAGGGGTAGTACCCCTTTTAATAGTCGAAAGTGATTGGAGGGCAACTAGCCCCCCCTCCCACACCCATCGTTCCCCCAAATACATCCAATCCAAATTTTGAGAAAGCCATTTTGTTCAGCGTAGTTGATTTCCAGATAGAAAACATGTTTTTGAGGAGGACACTCCCCCACAACCCTCAAGGGTTATGAGTTATGCCCTGGGGGCATACAAGGTTTTTATAGAAGGCATTGTCGTAGAAACTTCAAGAAAGGCTCATTCGATTGGAAATTCAAAGGGCTAGTGCTCTTTTTAATAGTCGAAAGTGATTGGAGGGCCACTAACCCCCCTCTCACGCCCACCTTTTTATAGGCGGTGCGGTAGTGCTGCCAAAGTAAAGAACGATGTGGGCATAATGTGTTGTTTTTTGTTTTTTTTTCTCCATACCTGGGCACTTCGTATCGAAGGAGTCGTCGTAGAAACTTCGGAAAGGGCTCACTCGATTAAAAATTGGAGTGGCTAGTGTCCTTTTTAATAGTCGAAAGTGATAAGGTTTTTATAGAAGGTGTTGTCGTAGAAACTTCAAAACAGGCTCATTCAATTGGAAATTCAAAGGGCTAGTACCCTTTTTAATCGTCGAAAGTGATTGGAGGGCAACTATCCCCCCTCCCACGCCCATCATTCCCCCAAACACATTGAATCAAAATTTAGAGAAAGCCATTTTGTTCAGCGTAGTTGATTTCCAGATAGAAAACATGTTTTTGAGGAGTACACTCCCCTAAAACCCTCAGGGCATGGGCCAGGGGGCATTTAATGTTTTTATAGAAGTTGTTGTCATAGAAACTTCAAAAAAGCTCATTCGATTGGAAATTCAACGGGCTAGTTCCCTTTTTAATAGTCGAAAGCGATTGGAGGGCAACTAGCCCCCCCCCCCCACCCATCATTCCCCCAAACACATCCAATCAAAATTTTGAGACAGCCATTTTGTTTAGCGTAGTTGACTTCTTAATAGAAAATATGTTTTTGAGGAGGAAACTCCCCCACAACCCTCAGGGCGAGGGTTTTAAGTTATGCCCTGGGGGCATGTAAGGTTTTTATAGAAGGCGTTGTCGTAGAAACTTCAAAACAGGCTCATTCGATTGGAAATTCAAAGGGTTAGTACCCTTTTGAATAGTCGAAAGTGATTGGAGGGCAACTAGCCCCTCCCCATCCCATCATTCCCGAAATACATCCAATCAAAATTTGAGATAGCACTTTTGTTCAGCGTGGTTGATTTCCCGATAGAAAATATGTTTTTGAGGAGGACAGTCCCCCACAACCCTCAGGGCAAGCGTTTTAAGTTATGACCAGGGGCATATAATGTTTTTATAGAAGGTGTTGTCGTAGAAGCTTCAAAAAAAGCTCATTCGATTGGAAATTCAACGGGCTAGTGCACTTTTTAATAGTCAAACGGGAGGGCTACTAGCCCCCCATGCCCATTATTCCCCCAAACACATCCAATAAAAATTTTGAGATAGCCATTTTGTTCAGCGTAGTTGATTTACAGATAGAAAATATGTTTCTTAGTATTTATGTTTTAATCTATTGTTTTAACTTTTCATTGCATTTCCGTAACTCTTAAATACTTTCCCCAAGAGAACTACACGCATAGGTTGGTATTTGTAGGGGGGAGGCATAGACTAAAGATTTTGTTAACTATTATGTTTGAATGTACTGTGCACCAATCTTACGCAAAGTTATTCAGCTATGCATTATATTTTTTTAATTTGTCGTGAAAAACAGGCTTATACAAACATGACAAGTTTTCCTTGTCCTTATATTCAAATATAAAATATGTGAACAGATTTAAAAACCGTGACACTTTTGTAATACATTTTTAAATAATCCGGGTCGCAGCGGTAGCTAGCAACCTATTAAAAGACGATCAAGTCCAATGTCAAGAAATATAAAAACCCATAGCTCCTAAAAAAGACTCAGATGAAAACAAAAGTACACCATTAGAACCACCTTGTCCGAAAACTCTGTACAGGAATATACATAGTAAGGTTACTAGATTGCAATAGCAGCCTAGTAAGAGACGATCAAGTCCAATTTTAAGAAATATAAAAACCCATAGCTTCTAAAAAAAGAGTATGATCAAAACAAAATGCACACCATTAAAACCGCCTTGTCTGAAACCCCTTTATGAAAAACTTTCTGTCCCTTGGCTTGAACAGCAAGAAAAATATATTGGCTTGAAAAACAAGAAAAGAGTAGAACCCTATCAGGAGGTCGTGACGGGCACCACTGCTGCCATCTACAATTTAGTTTAATGCCGACGGGACTCCATATATGGGCATAGATTCCCTAGGGAGAACACCTGTGCTGTCAGTCCGACGGGGCACCATATATGGGCATGGAATCCCCAGGGAGAACACGTTTCCGAGAAATTGGAGTTCGCCCAGGAGAATTGTTTCCGGGCAAAGTTTATTAATGTCTTTGGTGTTCGTCCAGGAGAATTGTTTCCGGGCGAAGTTTATTAATGTCTGACAGATGATGTCAAGGTTGACTGATTTGTCACGAAAGGGGAATTAATTTGTTGTTTCTAAGGGGAATTATTGATCTACGAAAGGGGAATTAATTTGTTGTTTCTAAGGGGAATTATTGATTCACGAAAGGGGAATTTATTTGTTGTTTCTAAGGGAAATTATTGATTCAAGAAAGGGGAATTAATTTGTTATTTCTAAGGGGAATTATTGATCCACGAAAGGGGAATTAATTTGCTGTTTCTAAAGGGAATTATTGATTCACGAAAGGGGAATTAATTTGTTGTTTCTAAGGGGAATTATTGATTCAAGAAAGGGGAATTAATTTGTTGTTTCTAAGGGGAAGGTAGGGAAGAATATTTTGATCTTAGAGATGAAGAGATTAACGCGGGAAAGGGTTTCCTAGGAATTTCAAATGTGACAGCGCAGAGATGCCAAAACAAAAGGAACACGCATAAATTACGTTTAGGGATTATTTGGACGAAACCGTTTTAGGCATTTTGGGGAATTATTTGGGCGAAACCGTTTTAGGCATTTTAGGGAATTATTTGGGCGAAACAGTTTGAGGCATTTTAGAAAATGATTTTAGAAGATGATTTAGAAGAGGATTTGAGGGTGAAACTCTGTGGTCGTTATAATACACAAGTTCTATTTGAACAGTGTTGTGAGGTCCTCTACCCCAGCCCCAAAGGCTCTTACTAGGCTGCTAGTGCAATCTAGTAACCTTACTATGTATATTCCTATACAGAGTTTTCGGACAAGATGGTTCTAATGGTGTACATTTGTTTTGATCTGACTCTTTTTTTAGGAGCTACGGGTTTTTATATTTCTTAACATTGGACGTGATCGTCTTTTAATAGGTTGCTAGCTACCGCTGCGACCCGGATTATTTAAAAATGTATTACAAAAGTGTCACGGTTTTTAAATCAGTTCACATATTTTATATTTGAATATAAGGACAAAAGAAAACTTGTCATGTTGGTATAAGCCTATTTTTCACGACAAACTAAAAAATATAATGCATAGCTGAATAACTTTGCGTAAGATTGGTGCACAGTACATACAAACATAATAGGTAACAAATTCTTGAGTCTATGCCTCCCCCCGACAAATGCCAACCTATGCGTGTAGTTCTCTTGGGGAAAGTATTTAAGAGTTACGGAAATGCAATGAAAAGTTAAAACGATAGATTAAAACATAAACACTAAGAAACATATTTTCTATCTGTAAATCAACTACGCTGAACAAAATGGCTATCTCAAAATTTTTATTGGATGTGTTTGGGGGAATAATGGGCATGGGGGGCTAGTAGCCCTCCCGTTTGACTATTAAAAAGCGCACTAGCCCGTTGAATTTCCAATCGAATGAGATTGTTTTGAAGTTTCTACGACAACACCTTCTATAAAAACATTATATGCCCCCTGGTCATAACTTAAAACCCTTGCCCTGAGGATTAGGGAACTTTGCGTAAGATTGGTGCACAGTACATACAAACATAATAGGTAACAAATTCTTGAGTCTATGCCTCCCCCCGACAAATGCCAACCTATGCGTGTAGTTCTCTTGGGGAAAGTATTTAAGAGTTACGGAAATGCACTGAAAAGTTAAAACGATAGATTAAAACATAAACACTAAGAAACATATTTTCTATCTGTAAATCAACTACGCTGAACAAAATGGCTATCTAAAAATTTTGATTGGATGTGTTTGGGGGAATAATGGGCATGGGGGGCTAGTAGCCCTCCCGTTTGACTATTAAAAAGCGCACTAGCCCGTTGAATTTCCAATCGAATGAGATTGTTTTGAAGTTTCTACGACAACACCTTCTATAAAACATTATATGCCCCCTGGTCATAACTTAAAACCCTTGCCCTGAGGATTGTGGGGGAGTGTCCTCCTCAAAAACATATTTTCTATCGGGAAATCAACCACACTGAACAAAATTGCTATCTCAAAATTTTGATTGGATGTATTTCGGGAATGATGGGGTGAGGAGGGGCTAGTTGCCCTCCAATCACTTTCGACTATTCAAAAGGGTACTAACCCTTTGAATTTCTGATCGAATTAGCCTGTTTTGAAGTTTCTACGACAACGCCTTCTATAAAAACCTTATATGCCCCCAAGGCATAACTTAAAACCCTTGCCCTGAAGGTTTTGGGGGAGTTTCTTCCTCAAAAACATATTTTCTATCGGGAAATCAACCACGCTGAACAAAATTGCTATCTAAAATTTTGATTGGATGTGTTTGGGGGAATGATGGGTGGGGGGGGGCTAATTAACCTCCAATCACTTTTGACTATTAAAAAGGGCACTAGCCCGTTGAATTTCCAATCGAATGAGCTTTTTTGAAGTTTCTACGACAACGCCTTCTATAAAAACATTAAATGCCCCCTGGCCCTTGCCCTGAGGGTTGTAGGGGAGTGTCCTCCTCAAAAACATGTTTTCTATCTGGAAATCAACTACGCTGAACAAAATGGCTTTCTCTAAATTTTGATTCGATGTGTTTGGGGGAATGATGGGCGTGGAGGGGGGATAGTTGCCCTCACATCACTTTCGACGATTAAAAAGGGTACTAGCCTTTTGAATTTCCAATTGAATAAGCCTGTTTTGAAGTTTCTACGACAACACTTTTTTATAAAAACCTTATCAATTTCAACTATTAAAAAGGACACTAGCCACTCCAACTTTTAATCGAGTGAGCACTTTTCGAAGTTTCTACGAGGACTCCTTCGATACGAAGTGCCCAGGTATGGAGAAAAAAAAACCAAAAAACCACACATTATGCCCACATCGTTCTTTACTTTGGCAACGCTACCGCACCGCTTATGAAAAGGTGGGCGTGAGAGGGGGGCCCTCCAACCACTTTCGAGTATTAAAAAGGGCACTAGCCCTTTGAATTTCCAATCTAATGAGCCTTTCTTGAAGTTTCTACGACAATGCCTTCTATAAAAACCTTATATACCCCCAGGGCATAACTTAAAACCCTTGCCCTGAGGGTTATGGGGGAGTGTCCTCCTCAAAAAAAGGTTTTATGTCTGGAAATCAACTACGCTGAACAAAATGGCTTTCTCAAAATTTTGATTGGACGTACTTGGGGGAATGATGGGTGTGGGAGGGGGGGGGGCTAGTTGCCCTCCAATCACTTTTGACTATTAAAAGGGTATTACCCCTTTGAATTTCCAATTAAATGAGCCTGTTTTGAAGTTTCTCCGACAACACATTCTATAAAAACCTTATATGCCCCCAGGGCATAACTTAAAACCCTTGCCCTGAGGGTTGTGGGCGAGTGTCCTGCTCAAAAACATATTTGCTATCTGAAAATCAACTATGCTGAACAAAATGTATATCTTAAATTTTGATTGGATTTGTTTGGGGAATGATGGGCGTGGGGGGGTCTAGTTGCCCTCCAATCACTTTCGACTATTAAAAAGGACACTAGCCACTCCAATTTCTAATCGAGTGAGCCCTTTTCGAAGTTTCTACAACGACTCCTTACTAGGGTAAGAGGTACCATTTTGCCGGGACATATAGCAATTTCTATGTTATTCTGGACCTTGTATACACCTTTTCAAAGAGATTCAGAGCTCCCTCACATTGCGTTATACTATGTTCCATCTTGTACTAGTTAGGGCTTTGCATAACATGTTATGAAGGACAAGTTTTTCTGACACAATTTACATAGACCAGATTTCTAGTTCATGGTATACATGTCTTTTAGGGTAAACTTCGCGAAAAGGTATTCCGTTTGCACAACTCTGATCTGATTGAATTGTCGCCCGACAATGAGATGTAATCACTGCTAAGCCTTTTGTTATTGCGAGAGGGTTACCCAATTCTCTTCTTAATGTTAACTGACAGAGTTCCAAATACGAACATTTTGAAAAGCAGACAGGTTTTTTTTTGTTTAGCATTTGCAAAAAAGGGGTAATTAGTGATTGGAAAATTTGTTTATGCTTTTACAATCGGAAATGTTTGATTAACATTTGCAAAAAAAAGGGGTAATGGGATTTGCGAATTGGAGGAGATGGGATGATAGTGTACTGTATAATGCACAAGTGATGTTTTGGAGAGTATTGTCAATTTAAAATAGTTTAGAAATAAAAAAAATTAACAAGAAATGGCTGAAAAGTGTTTTGAGGGAGATGGGTTGCATGGATGGTTGAGTTGCACGAGGGTTCAGTTAAAGGGGGTACAGTTACACGGGGGTTTAGTTAAATTGGGTTGAGTCACACGAGGGTTCAGTAGCACGAGAGTTCAGTAGCACGGGGGCTCAGTTGTACAGGGTTTCGGTTATACAGGGGTTCAGTTACATGGAGGGTTCAGTTGCACGAGGGGGATTTGCGAATTGGAGGAGATGGGATGATAGTGTACTGTATAATACACAAGTGATGTTTTGGAGAGTATTGTCAATTTAAAATAGTTTAGAAATAAAAAAAAATTTAAAAGAAATGGCAGAAAAGTGTTTTGAGGGAGATGGGTTGCATGGAGGGTTGACTTGCACGAGGGTTCAGTTAAAGGGGGTACAGTTACACGGGGGTTTAGTTAAATTTTCGTCTGAAAAATAGGAGTTCACACTTAAAAAGTTCTATTAAGAGCTATTTTTATGGAAATGATTCATTTTTGAACCAAAACTACGCTTTTATGACTGAAGATACACATTTGAATCAGAAAAAGTGAAAATGTACACAACTGAAACAGAGAAGTGTGTTTTGACTGTATTTTCTATAATTTCGTCTGAAAAATAGGAGTTCACACTTAAAAAGTTCTATTAAGAGCTATTTTTATGGAAATGGTTCATTTTTGAACCAAAACTATGCTTTTCTGACTGAAGATACACATTTGAATCAGAAAAAGTGAAAATGTACACAACTGAAACAGAGAAGTGTGTTTTGACTGTATTTTCTATAATTTCGTCTGAAAAATAGGAGTTCACACTTAAAAAGTTCTATTAAGAGCTATTTTTATTGAAATGGTTCATTTCTGAACCAAAACCAGGCTTTTCTGACTGAAGATACACATTTGAATCAGAAAAAGTGAAAATGTACACAACTGAAACAGAGAAGTGTGTTTTGACTGTATTTTCTATAATTTCGTCTGAAAAATAGGAGTTCACACTTAAAAAGTTCTATTAAGAGCTATTTTTATGGAAATGGTTCATTTTTGAACCAAAACTACGCTTTTCTGACTGAAGATATACAATATAATCAGAGAAATTGTTTAAAAATATGCTAAAAGATGATTCCCGTGAAACTATTGCAGTTTTCTATAAAAAATGAATGATTTTCAAAATCAAAGAAAATGGCCCCATCTTTAACAAATATAGCCTTAGCTAGTTAAAACTGCGCATAAATTCTTGATTTTCATTCTAACTTAACTTGTAGGAATAGGACTTCATTCAAACAAGTAAATCAGCTTTATTTAATGTATAATAGTGCACAAAAAAAAGACTATTATTTTTCCTCGTTCTCCCCTCCATGACCAGGTGCTAACGCCTCTATCTCGCTTTCACTTAGTTTCCTTCTTAGTATACGGTAGTAATTATGATTACGCCCTCGCCATACTTCATAATAGCCATCATGCGTTATGTAATGATCATCATCCAATCTAGGCTCCCGATCTAAAAAAAAAAAAAAAAAAAAAAAAAACTCAAAACGAGCAGAAATTAACATATGCAGCTAAACTATTCAAGCCAGAGACATAAAATTTTTACATTTTTATGTAAAATTTATTAGGGTATATTTGTTGGGGTTCTGAGAATAAAAATTTCAGGGGGCAAAATTCCTGTATATTTAGTTTTGACCTGAAAACATAAAGTATGTGTTAGGAAAATGCTCTAGAAAGAGCTCTTTACTAAGTTTTAAGGGTTTCTTTAGTTTCAAAAATGTTTTTGTCAGTCACCATGTTTAATTTTTTTTTTTTTTTTTTTTTTTTTTTTTTTTTTTTTTTTTTTTTTTTTTTTTTTTTTTTTTTTTTTTAGATCGGGAGCCTAGATTGGATGATGATCATTACATAACGCATGATGGCTATTATGAAGTATCGCGATGGCGTAATCATAATTACTACCGTATACTAAGAAGGATATATATATATATATATATATATATATATATATATATATATATATATATATATATATATATATATATATATATATATATATATATATATATATATATATATATATATATATATATAAAACATGAAAATTAAAAATTTAAATGCGTATTTCAATGAAATAATAACCTTCTTAACAACTTAATGTCGATAAACAGTGGAAATCGGTTTTCTTCAGTATTGTTTGTGAATAATTAAAGATGGTGACTGACAAAAACATTTTTGAAACTAAAGAAAACCTTAAAATTTAGTAAAGAGCTCTTTCTAGAGCATTTTCCTAACACATGCTTTATGTTTTCAGGTCAAAACTAAATATACAGGAATTTTGCCCCCTGAAATTTTTATTCTCAGAACCCCAACAAATATACCCTAATAAAACATACATAAAAATGTAAAAATTTTATGTCTCTGGCTTGAATAGTTTAGCTGCATATGTTAATTTCTGCTCGTTTTGAGTTATTTATTTTTTTATTTTTTTTTTTTTTAGATCGGGAGCCTAGATTGGATGATGATCATTACATAACGCATGATGGCTATTATGAAGTATGGCGATGGCATAATCATAATTACTACCGTATACTAAGAAGGAAACTAAGTGAAAGCGAGATAGAGGCGTTAGCACCTGGTCATGGGGGGGGGGGAGAACGAGGAAAAATAATAGTCTTTTTTTTGTGCACTATTATACATTAAATAAAGCTGATTTACTTGTTTGAATGAAGTCCTATTCCTACAAGTTAAGTTAGAATGAAAATCAAGAATTTATGCGCAGTTTTAACTAGCTAAGGCTATATTTGTTAAAGATGGGGACCATTTTCTTTGATTTTGAAAATCATTCATTTTTTATAGAAAACTGCAATAGTTTCACGGGAATCATTTTTAGCATATTTTTAAACAATTTCTCTGATTAAATGTATATCTTCAGTCAGAAAAGCGTAGTTTTAGTTCAAAAATGAAACATTTCCATAAAAATAGCTCTTAATAGAACTTTTTTAAGTGTGAACTCCTATTTTTCAGACGAAATTATAGAAAATACAGTCAAAACACACTTCTCTGTTTCAGTTGTGCACATTTTCACTTTTTCTGATTCAAATGTGTATCTTCAGTCAGAAAAGCGTAGTTTTGGTTCAAAAATTAACCATTTCCATAAAAATAGCTCTTAATAGAACTTTTTCAGTGTGAACTCCTATTTTTCAGACGAAATTATAGAAAATACAGTCAAAACACACTTCTCTGTTTCAGTTGTGTACATTTTCACTTTTTCTGATTCAAATGTGTATCTTCAGTCAGAAAAGCGTAGTTTTGGTTCAAAAATGAATCATTTCCATAAAAATTGCTCTTAATAGAACTTTTTAAGTGTGACATCCTATTTTTCAGACGAAAATTTAACTAAACCCCCGTGTAACTGTACCCCCTTTAACTGAACCCTCGTGCAACTCAACCCTCCATGCAACCCATCTCCCTCAAAACACTTTTCAGCCATTTCTTGGTAAATTTTTTTTATTTCTAAACTATTTTAATTGACAATACTCCCCAAAACATCACTTGTGCATTATACAGTACACTATCATCCCATCTCCTCCAATTCGCAAATCCCCCCTCGTGCAACTGAACCCTCCATGTAACTGAACTCCTGTATAACCGAAACCCTGTACAACTGAACCCCCCGTGCTACTGAACTCTCGTGCTACTGAACCCTCGTGCAACTCAACCCAATTTAACTAAACCCCCGTGTAACTGTACCCCCTTTAACTGAACCCTCGTGCAACTCAACCATCCATGCAACCCATCTCCCTCAAAACACGTTTCAGCCATTTCTTGTTAATTTTTTTTTTATTTCTAAACTATTTTAAATTGACAATACTCTCCAAAACATCACTTGTGCATTATACAGTACACTATCATCCCATCTCCTCCAATTCGCAAATCCTATTGCCCCTTTTTTTGCAAAGGTTAATCAAACATTTCCAATTTTAAAGCATTAAAAAATTTTCCAATCACTAATTACCCCTTTTTTGCAAATGCTAAACAAAAAAAAAACATGTCTGTTTTTCAAAATGTTCGTATTTGGAACTCTGTCAGTTATCACTAAGAAGAGAATTGGGTAACCCTCTAACAAAAGGCTTAGAAGTGATTACATCTCATTGTCGGGCGACAATTCAATCAGATCAGAGTTGTGCAAACGGAATACCTTTTCGCGAAGTTTACCCTAAAAGACATGTATACCATGAACTAGAAATCTGGTCTATGTAAATTGTGTCAGAAAAACTTGTCCTTCATAACATGTTATGCAAACCCCTAACTAGTACAAGATGGAACATAGTATAACGCAATGTGAGGAAGCTCTGAATCTCTTTGAAAAGGTGTATACAAGGTCCAGAATAACATAGAAATTGCTATATGTCCCAGCAAAATGGTACCTCTTACCCTACTCTCCTTCGATACGAAGTGCCCAGGTATGGAGAAGAAAACCCAAAAAACAACACATTATGCCCACATCGTTCTATACTTAGGCAGCGCTACCGCACTGCCTATGAAAAGATGGGCGTGAGAGGGGGGTTAGTTGCCCTCCAATCACTTTTGACTATTAAAAAGGGTACTAGCCCTTTGAATTTCCAATCGAATGAGCCTTTTTTGAAGTTTCTACGACAATGCCTTCTATAAAAACCTTATATGCCCCCAGGGCATAACTTAAAACCCTTGCCCTGAGGGTTGTGGGGGAGTGTCCTCCTCAAAAACATGTTTTCTATCTGGAAATCAACTACGCTGAACAAAATGGCTGTCTCAAAATTTTGATTGGATGTATTTGGGGGAATGATGGGCGTGGGAGGGGGGGGGGGGGCTAGTTGCCCTCCAATCACTTTCGACTATTACAAAGGGTACCAGCCCTTTGAATTTCAAATCGAATGAGCCTGTTTTGAAGTTTCTACGACAACACCTTCTATAAAAACCTTATATGCCCCCAGGACATAACTTAAAACCCTTGCCCTGAGGGTTGTGGGGGAGTTTCCTCCTCAAAAATATATTTTTTATCTGGAAATCAACTATGCTAAACAAAATTGCTATCTCAAAATTTTGATTGGATTTGTTTGGGGGAATGATGGGGGTGGGGGGCTAGTTGCCCTCCAATCACTTTCGACTATTAAAAAGGACACTAGCCACTCCAATTTCTAATCGAGTGAGCCCTTTTCGAAGTTTCTACGACGACTCCTACGATACGAAGTGCCCAGGCATGGAGAAAAAAAAAACCCAAAACAGCACATTATGCCCACATCGTTCTTTACTTAGGCAGCGCTACCGCGCTGCCTATGAAAAGGTAGGCATGAGAGGGGGGTTAATTACCGTCCAATCACTTTCAACTATTAAAATGGGCACTAGCCCTTTGAATTTCCAATCAAATGAGCCTTTTTGAAGTTTCTATGACAACGCCTTCTATAAAAACCTTATATGCCCCCAGGCCATAACTTAAAACCCTTGCCCCGAGGGTTGTGGGGGATTGTCCTCCTCAAAAACATATTTTCTATCTGGAAAACAACTACGCAGAACAAAATGCCAATCTCAAATTTTGATTGGATGTTTTTGGGGGAATGATGGGCGTGGGAGGGGGGGGGCTAGTTGCCCTCCAATCACTTTCGACTATTAAAAAGGACACTAGCTCTTTAAATTTCTAATCGAATGAGGCTTTCTTGAAGTTTCTACGGCAATACCTTCTATAAAAACCTTATATGCCTCCAGGGCATAACTTAAAACCCTTGCCACAAGGGTTGTAGGGGAGTGTCCTCCTCAAAATATATTTTATATCTAGAAATCAACTACGTTGAACAAAATGACTATCTCAAAATTTTTATTTGATATGTTTGGGGGAGTGATGGGCGGGGGGGGGGCTAGTTGCCCTCCAATCACTTTCGACTATTAAAACTAGACGTTTGAATTTCCAATCGAATGGGCCTTTTTTGAAGTTTCTACGACAACGTCTTCTATAAAAACCTTATATGCCCCCCGGGCATAACTTAAAACCCTTGCCCTGAAGGTTTTGGGGGAGTGTCCTCCTCAAAAAGATATTTTCTGTCTGGAAATCAACTACGCTGAACAAAATGGCTATCTCAAAATTTTGATTGAGTGCGTTTTGGGGAATGAAAGGAGTGGGGGGGGGGAGGGCTTGTCGCCCTCCAATAGCTTTCGACTATTAAAAAGGGCTCTAGCCCTTTGAATTTCCAATCAAATGAGCCTTTTTTGAAGTTTCTACGACAATGCCTTCTATAAAAACCTTATATGTCCCCAGGGCATAACTTAAAACCCTTGCCCTAAAAACCCTAAGATTTTGCCAGCTTTTCATACTTGTTTATATGACCCCAGGGTATAACTTAAAACCCTTGCCCTAAAAACCATAAAATTTTGCCTGCTTTTCATACTTGTTTGTTAACTGCATATAATTAATGCAATACTGTCGTCCAAATTGTAAGGTCCAGCGGTAATTTTGTAAGAGTAGGAACATATTTTCCTCTGTTCTTACTTGCTTTATTCAAACATGAAAGAAAGGGCTTTTGCAGTTAAATAGCAACAATTATTTCTTTGAACAGTTCCATTGTGAGAATGCAAACTTTATTCAAATATGAAAGAAAAAGCTAAATACAGTAAAATAGCAATGGTAATTTCTTTGCATAATTCTAATTAGATATTGCACCTGAGACGAAAAGAAAAAAAACTATTTACTGACATTTTGAAAGCGAAACAAAGAAAAGGTTCATAAAACCTGGGCTAAGAAATGTTTATAAATTTGTTGGCCTTTAAAAAGGCCGTTGGGTAGGGGGACTTGGACGATTTAAAACGCATTTGGAAACCATTAACCACCAAAGCCATACAATGTACGACCTTGACGCTTCAGAGCGTAAACTACATCCATTGCAGTTACAGTCTTTCTTTTGGCATTCTTTGTGTAAGTGACAGCATCGCGAATAACATTTTCTAGAAAAACTTTAAGAACGCCTCTGGTTTCCTCGTAAATTAGGCCAGATATACGTTTTACACCACCTCGGCGAGCCAGTCTTTTGATAGCTGGCTTTGTGATTCCCTGGATATTGTCACGAAGAACTTTGCGATGACGCTTTGCGCCTTATTTTCCAATTTCCATTCCTCCTTTTTTCTTCCTGTCATATTTAATTCAATATCGTAGCAAACAGCAGTAAAGTTTTTGTCAGACTAACAAATTTTCTTGAAAGCCCGTTTATTTTATATTACAAAAGTCCTTCCCCACAAAATGTTACTCGTATCGCGCGGTTGGCGCTCCGTATAAAATAAAGCCGTTAGCAATGTGTTCCTTTGTTCATTCTATTAAAGAGAGGCAAACTATCAATACGGCTAGGACAGCTTGCGACCAAGGCAGCACGTAAGTCGGCTCCTGCTACTGGTGGGGTAAAAAAACCGCACAGATACAGGCCCGGAACCGTAGCCCTGAGAGAGATTCGTCGCTATCAAAAGAGTACCGAACTCTTAATAAGGAAATTGCCCTTTCAGAGACTTGTGCGAGAGATTGCCCAGGATTTCAAAACTGACTTGAGGTTCCAGAGCTCGGCTGTGATGGCCCTACAAGAAGCCAGCGAGGCGTATCTACTTGGACTTTTTGAGGATACCAACTTGTGTGCCATTCACGCCAAGAGGGTGACCATTGTGCCAAAAGATATTTAATTTGCCCGTCGTATCCGTGGCGAGAGAGCTTAAATACCCTAATTCTACGCAACTGCATCCTAACCAGCGGCCATTTTAAGGGCCACTATATGGTTCAATCAAACACGCGAAATAACGTTAAACAGCCCTAGTGTTCCTCGGAAAAAAGGTATGACTCGAGGGGCACAATAACAAAAAAAAAGGTCGAAATTAATCAGATATACGTCAAATTATTCTAAAATGAGTCATAGATTCGTTGTGGCATTCAACAAGATACAAACCATCTAATGAAAATAAATTAGCACAAAAGCCAATTTAGGCCAGCCTAAGAAATTCAAAAATACCCAAGAAAACGAACAACTCCCAATGGGGGCCTCGGGCCTATAAAACTGTGTTCTATGGTTTTCGATGGAATGTCATGAAAAAGCCGAGGCCCCCTTTTCTATTGTCTTCAACGATTCGTCGATAGATATTAATTTCTATACAAGCAATTTGGGACCTGCCTCCGAAACAGGAGATTTTGAATATTGAAGAGTTTTCTTCTTTTTTTATAATGATTTAGTATGGGTTCTTGTTTACCCGAGATTTCGCAAATCAAGGCCAGGAGCAATGAAAGCAATTTGACAGCAGAGCATTGCGGAGCGAGTTGGTGCAGGCACACCCGTTTACTTTGCACCGGGTGTATTATCCTCATTTATATGAAGATGTAGGATTTTGAGCGTTAAGTGTGTCACATGGCCCTGAGAAGGACCGTTGTGCAGCTTAGTATGCAAATTAGACAAAAATCACACCTTCATTACAAAAATTCGACTTGACTTAACGCTCTTGCTCAGCAGGGTCGCCAGTGTAGAGGAAACTGGTTGACAGCGCTGTCAGTCCTCTCCAAGCGATGGGGCATCCGAGGCTGTATATCCAGTTCCTATCGTAGCAAGTAATTTCAGGAGGAGAGTTGTAAGCCCAACCATCCCTAGGTGCATTTAGTTCTCCGGTGGCTAGCCGGATATCCAGAGGCACGTGAAGTTAGCTCTGCCTGCGCCATGAATGCATGGGAGCGGACTTCGGACGAGCACCAATACCTCTAACAAAAATTCTTAAACTCAAGAACTGAATTTTTTATCATTTTCTCTGCCGAAATAGAATTGGAAAAGATATTTTTTTTTTCTCTTTACATCTAAATTTAAGGCAAAAAATATCTTTAATCTACATAAAATTTTTAAACTAACCTATGGAATAAATAATTTTGAAATATAGAAAACTATAATTTTGAATTTTTCTGCTCTATATAATTAGCTCCTCTTGAAGAATTTTGGAGCCCTGTATGTCCTAGCTCTCTCATAGCTGTCTTCTCTACTATTTTATGAAGATCGTGAGCTATCCTTGTAGAGATATTCATCTTTTCTATGTCTCTTCTTTCGGTCTTCCTTTTCTGTCATATCGAACCTCCTTTTGCGGCCTGCCCTTTTTCTCTCCATTTCATCCAGACTGTCCTCTTCTATTTCGTTTTCCACGATTTCTAAATTTGCTATATTACTCTCGTATGAATTGCTGAGGTCATGACAGCTGCCATTACAAATCGCACAATCGCAATAAAAAGATATCTCTAATTCAAAGCTTTGATCCATGTTAGTATTGATTGATGAAACTCTAATTTTCAAATGAATGCTTCACTGTCCGTGTGTTTGGACTATATGAAGGAAACCGCCGTACTCGGGTTAACATTTCTCTCTGCGCGAGCTAAGGAATTTCGGCCTTACTTGTGTTTGTTTGGAATTTCTTTATTCAAATTTTTGATTAGTTTGTAGGATTTTGATCAATGAAACCTATACTAGAGAATAAACAGGTAATTCTTCTATAGTTAGATATTTTTTTCATTGCTTCATCCATGCTAATGTGCCAGCAAATGGGCACAGAATAGTGGAAATCCGTCAAAAATGGTGTTTAATTTCAGAAAACACCTTTTTTCTTGGAATTTCAATCCTTGAAATCGACTTTGTTTTTGTTATTAGTACACATGCTTTCAAAAAATATAAGATAGATGCATGTGTGTTTGTGAATTTTTATTGAAATTAATTTTAAAACTCTGATTTAAAACATTGAAGTAAAGTAACAAAAAACGAGACCAAATTTTCAGGCCTGAAAGAACTTCTTTATACGAGATAAATCGCAATGGCTCGCTTTGGAAAATACATTATAGCTATAGTTTAATTAAATATTTAGTTGGTATTTTGGTTAGGTTATGTATTTAATATAATGCGCTCTGGGCGGCCCCCCTTCCATAATTCTTTGTGCTGGTTTTATTAATTTTGTTACTAAAGTATTATATTTTCATCATATTTTGTTTTATTTCATTAGCATTCACAAAGCTAGGAGCAATGAAAGTATTTTGAGAGCATTTAAAATAAGGTCACAGCCCTTAAAAGGGCTGTTTGGGGTAGGCCCCGCTGATTGGGTGGTAATAGTCGGGGAAAATCCCTTATTTGGAGGTTGTGTGTTTTGTTACAGCTTTAGTGACTTCACTAACAGCGTGCTTGGTAAGTTCCCCGGGTAGGAGTAGCCTCACAGCAGTTTGAACCTCTCTGCTAGTGATGGTGAACTTCTTGTTTTAAAGAGCTAGACGATAGGCTTCTGCGGCAATCCTTTCAAAGATATCGTTGACAAAGCTATTCATGATGCTCATTGCCTTGCTAGAAACACCGGTGTCGGGGTGCACTTGCTTGAGAACTTTGTAAATGTAAATGGCGTAGCTTTCCTTCCTCTTTCGTTTCCTTTTCTTATCAGTTTTAGTAATTTTTTTTGACGCCTTACCAGCTTTCTTTGCTGGTTTTCCTGAAGTTTTTGGAGCCATTTTAAATGAAGTCTTGACAAAAGCCAATTATCAAATGAATAGCGTTTACAAGTTACAACCCGCTTTTATACAAGCTTGAGTTCGCGCACAGATTTTTTGTCAGAGGAACTGAGATCGTCGGCTGAAGTATAAATTGTTTGCGCTTTAGCTATTCAAGAACTGACATCATTTATATTTGTTCGTGATTAGAGTCCAAGCGAATTTCATATCCTAGAAACCATGTCAGGAAGAGGAAAGGGTGGAAAACTGAAGGGAAAGGCAAAGTCCTGTTCAAGCAGGGCAGGTCTCCAATTCCCAGTGGGAAGGATCCATCGTCTTCTGAGAAAGGGCAACGATGCGGAGCGAGTTGGTGCAGGCGCACCCGTTTACCTTGCAGCAGTGATTGAGTATTTGGCTGCCGAGGTCCTTGAGCTTGCTGGTAATGCTGCATGGGACAATAAAAAAACGCGTATCATTCCTCGTCACCTTCAGCTTGCCATTAGAAACGACAAAGAACTGAACAAGCTCCTATCGGGGGTTACCATTGCCCAAGGAGGCGTTTTGCCCAACATTCAAGCCGTCCTTCTACCAAAGAAGACTGAAAAAGCGGCAAAGGCTTAAATAGTTCTAACTTTGGACCTAGGCCCTACCCCAAATTAACCAACAGCCCTTTTAAGGCCTATAAATTAATTGAATGACACTATAGGATGTGACCACTTGGGAAGGACAAAGCTATAAAATTAATGAAATTGAAGGTAAGAAAAGGGGGGGGGGGCTTTCAAATTTATCTAGTAACAAAGCGCAAGAATTTACTGGAGGTGGGGTAGATAATTTTCCTTTCTTTTTCTTTCGAATATATTTCAGAAGAATTACCCTTTCATATTTACCCAGTAACAAAGGGCAAGAATGGAGGCGGGTGAGATATTTTCCTTAAAAACCAATAAATGATAGCCCAACAAAACCTAAATTTTTCTTACGAATATATTTCAGAGGATATTTTACCCAACAGAATCTAAATAAACTTTCGAGGCTTGTCCTTTTGTAACAAGAAATAAAGTTTGCTTGCCCATTCATCTAGTTACAATGCATAGGCGTTTATTGTACGAGAGTAGAGTAATTGCCTATAGGGTAGCCTAGTCATCAAAGGTAGAAACATTTTGGGGGCTTGCCGTTTTGTTTCAGAAGAAAAAGAGGTTAAAAACAATGAATAAACATGCTTTCATTCTTGCTAAATGTCATTCTACTGAAATGGCATTCTACTGAACATTCTGCTTCATGACTCTAAAATTAGGCATTTTATTTCTTTCCGGTTTTTTGGACCAACCATTATTCTGATACAAATCTTCTCCAGCCAACGGCCATACCAAGTTGAAAGTATCCAGTCTCGTCAGATCCTGGAAGTCACGCAACGTCTGGCCCGGTCAGTACTGGGATGGGTGACCGCCTGGAAACACCGGGTGCTGTTGGCATTTTTTAATTATTGGGATTTTTTTCTCTTTTTCGAAGTAAAATAATATTCCAAAACAAAATCGTTTCCTTATTCTAATAGCACCAAGCTGATTATATCTTTTATACCAAAAAAAATAGAACCTTAGCCCCCACGAAGGTGCTGCTCAACCCATTCGGCTATGACGAGGGATTTGTAAGCTTATTATTATTGCCACTTTATTAATAAGCTTGAACCTTACGAGCCAGCTGTCACAATTAGTCCTGAAGATGGTGTTTTTTAGACGGTAATAACGCTATAGTTCAAAAGTAAATATTGTCGAACGTGTTTTAGGCGAAAACAGCAGCTGAATTATAGTTAAAAGGGAGAATTAGAAATTCGAATTTAAAATTAATATCATTGTAACTTTCTGAACAGAAAGTTTCGAGCGTCGAGCATTTGCTTCGATAGCCCTGAAAAGGGCTGTTTGGTAGTATAGGATAACCTATTATGGAAATTACTTTTTTGCTGCTTTCTTGGCTACTGGCTATTTAGATGCCACTTTCTTGGGGGGAGCCTTTTTGATAGACGACATCTTATTGGGTGGTGATTTCTTTGCTGGTACGGCTTTTTTGGCAACAGTGGGTTTCTTGGAAACCTTTACAGGTTTCTTGCTGCTAACCATAGGCTAGGTAACCTTTTTGGCTGAAGTTGACTTTTTAACTCTAGTAGGTCTGGCTGTTTTCTTGACTGAGGCTTTCTTAGCTGTGGGCTTGGCTAACTTTTCAGACATGGATTTTTCGGCCTTGGCAGGCTTTGCAAGCTTGAAGGAACTAGTTACGCCATTACCTTTTGGATTTATAACAATTCCATTTGCAAGGCAACGCTTCAAAGCTTGCTTAAGATGCATATTCACAACTTTTGCATCATTGCCAACATGAAAATTGGCCATTATGTATTTGAGAATGGCTTAACGGCTAGATCCTCCGTGTTCTTTCAGGTCATTAATGGATTTGGTGATCATTTCCATGTATTTTGGGTGGTTTGCTGGTGTTTTGGCCTTTTTATCCCCTTTAGGTTTTGCAGTCTTAGCTGGTGTTGGAGCCTTTGCTTTCTTTTCCTTCTTGGCTGTTGAAGCCATGCTCTGGGATTCTACAGATGTCGGTGCCACTTCAAATTTCTTTCAATATTCTCTCTATCACTAATGCGACTAAATCTCGAATGCATGCTTATTTTCGAAGTTTTACTGTTTTAGTTCCCGGAACCACCGTACCACACGGTAAAAAAAAACGTACTTTCACGTTGACAGCATTATTTCACGTTTAATCAGCGTACTTTCTAGTTATTGGATTAGCGTGAAAATAAACTTTTTTAGTGTATAGGTACTTCTGCCGTGTTTTTACCTTCCTCGAATATATGTTTAAACTCGTTCAGTGTACTGGGAGGAGCTAATGACAATTAACTGTTGCGAAAATGGGTCATACCGCGGAGCATGACCGATGCAAAAATATCGTGAAAGTAGGTTGTCCGGGTTTTGATCTATTGTGATTAAAAGCTACACAGACGAAGGCCTTTCACTTGTTGTTTTGGACTTATTTCTGAAAGGTGAGTTCTTTTGATGTTTTTTTTTTAGTTTTGTATAAGTCTTATGAACTTTGGAGATAGAATGGTAAAATTCTACTTTAGCTACTTTTGGTTATCTTGGACAGAGGTTAGGTTAAGAAAATGAAAGATTCAGGGATGTGTCTACAGGCTAAAGTATGTACCGGAAGGGGTTTTGAAGTATTTACCTCCACTCCTCCCTCTAGAGGGTCCTAACCTTTGTTGACCTTTAAAAATCTGTGTGTTATAAAAGTGAAACCTTGTTAAATAGATATTTTGCTTAAATGAAGTACAACAAAATTCTTTTCAGCTTCACAACTTTGCTCAATCCCAATTTATAAGGTTTTAAATATATGCAAATATATTTCCTAAATAAAAAAAAAACATTGATACGGCTTAAAATTCTACTCAAATAACAGGAATTGCATTTTCAAAACTAAGGCCAGAGACAATTAAGGTTAAAAATTTAAGGTTAAAAGTTGTTTTGTCAAAATTTCAATAGGTCATGTGACCTGTCATGTAGGCAAATTTCAGGAGCCTCTAGAGGCAAAAAGAGTGGAGGCAGGTACTTCAAAATACTTTCCCGGGACATACTTTAGCCTGTAGACCTATCCCTGAAAGTTTCTTTGTTCTAGCTTAACTCCTTTCCAAAATAGCCAAAAGTAGCTAAAGTAGCATTTTTAGAATTAAACAATGCTCTCTGTGATTCTAGGCGTTTACTCCTCCCTGGAAAATACCCCTGCGGAAAATACCCAGCGGGGTATAATATTCAACGGGGGGTATTTTATTGGAGGGGGGGTAAACGCCAGTGACCACCCTCTGTACAGTGGCAGCATTTGTGAAATCAAAAGGGAAAGGGGATTCTTATCAGAAAACACTTTTATAATACACTATTAATATACGTAAAAATTCTATTAATAAGATTTAATATTTCTTTCCATTTTTATACATGTTGTCAAATAGAAAATTAGATAATATATTTATCCGACTTCAAATAGATTGTAGAATTGCACTAATATAAATTAAGCAAATTAAGTGACATTTGAGTTTTGTGTTAGCTTCAAGAGGAGGCACGGGATAAAAGTCATATACAAAGGAGCGTTGACCTTTGGGTCCCGGCTCCTTCCAATGTCAAATCGTCTGATAATCGAATCCGATATTTTACGAATCCTCATCTTCGCAGAGAAGTGTAACATAATGGAAGTGTCTTATTTTTATTCTTTAAAGAAATCATGTGATTCAGAATTCAATCCTCCGTTTGAATGTAACAGCCACTTCCTCTGGAAGCTCCGGTCAGAAAATTAGAAATTTCTGGAATTTCCACATTGCATCCCACACTAAACCACGAAATTGCAAAAGTTTTCACATGCTTTAGTGTATTAGAAGTATTCTAGTAAATGAGTCAAAATTGAGAAATTCTTGTTCACTAAAAGTTTTTTCTGCACCTTCATCTGTATGTCAAATTTGAAACATGTGAAAGGTGTTTTGGCTTTTACAGTACTAATGGGAGCTGTTCTGTCTTTCTGTTTTAGCCTACCTGCCAAGAAAATGACTGAAATACATTACATTGTTGACTTCTTTTTTTTTAGAATGAGCTTTAGCTTAGTTTAACAGGTTGAACCACAAGTCACCATACAGAAATAAACTAACTATGTTTCTTTCAGAAACACTTTATTCATAGAACATGCTCTGTATGGTTATCAATATTTTGGATGTGCATTCAAATATTTTGTCATACTCTTGATGAACATAAATTATCATACCATGATCTGCTACAAAAATATAAGCATTTATTCTATTTGCTTTATTACTTGTTCATTCATGCTGAAGTTTCTACTCAAAAGAGCGTAAGAGGAATATTAAACTACAAATTAGGGACGTGATTCGCTATGGAGCAGGGGGGGGGGTGCGCACCTAGCATTTTCTAAAGCCATCTTTTCCAGTTTTGTATATTGTCAAACTTCTTTGCAGATCTGATCTTGATGGCATCAAATTGCAGAACTTCATGGCAAATCCTAGTTTGTTCATTTTGTTCATTGGAACTTCACAGCCTGCGAGAATATACATTTCATGTTAAACAGCATGCCAGTCTGTTCGCCTCTCGTCGTGCCATATGCCCCATACCCAACTGCTATCAGGCATTCAGTTGGCACAACAAACTTGCTGCTCATCTAGATTCCCACTCAGAAACTGAAAAGGCTGCTATTACACTAGTGCCTAGTGAGACTGCAATCAGATTTCCCTGCAGTATAGGTTCCTGTCAATTAGAGTTTGTGAGGAGATACCTCCTGTTTAGCCACCTCTACTCCCATATAAAAGATTCAGAGGAAGTATCATGTCCTATTAGAGGTTGTAGTAAAAAGTTTCAAGTACAGGTCTCCCTACGGTCTCACATTTGCAGAGAACTAAAAATAATAAGGCTTTAAACTACCTGAGCACTCTCCCTGACCATGATAAAGATTGTATTGAAGAAAATAATGTGGCTTTAAACAATCTGAACACTCCTCCTGACCATGATAAAGATTGTGTTGAAGAAAATGAATATTCTGAGCCTCTAGACTCAGAAATGCTAGATTTGAACCAAGATGAAATAATGGGAGTTGGTTTAGCAGCTACAAATAAAACAACAGGATTGGGACAAACATCCTCAGGGGACTCGGGTATCCGTGATATAGAGCCTAGAAGGCAAGCACTTCCAGATGGGCTTGCTTTGCTTCTCCTTCGATTAGAATCAGAGAAACATGTAGCTGCCTCAACTGTCAGTTTTATTCTTGAGAACTTTAGGCTTCTCTTCACTGAGTCTCATGAAATTGTAGCAGAAGAACTTAAAGAAAGTGTTGCTAAATGCATCTCTTCTGTTTTTCAGCCAGATTTGTTTAAGAAAATATGTCATGAAATTGACTGTCATTATATGCAGGATCCTTTGCTGCTTGTTACAGACCCTGCCACTGGATCACTGAGATCTCAGTACATGAGAGACCAGTATTTTGCAAGTTGCGGTACTCTGGTACCGGAGCAAGTCTTTATCGGACTTGATAAGTATGGAAACAGAAGATTTGTTCAAGTAGTTTCAGTTGCGGCCACCTTGGAGAATCTTTTCAAAGATAGAGGACTTCTTGCATTTCTGATGGATTGGTATCATCCTTCATCAGAAGGTGTATATAAAGACTTCTATGATGGTAACCGTTTTGCTTCTTTATATGCTTCTGATCCAGACATGAAGAAAAATGTGATATTTCTTCAGGTCTACCAAGATGAGGTACAAATAAAAAACCCACTTAAAAAGTCTACATCAGGAAAGTACAACACTCTAGCTTTTTATATGAGAGTTCTCAACTTCCCACCTTGGTTTCGAGCAAGGCTAGATCTAGTGCAGTTAGTTATGCTAGTGCTGGCATCGAACTTCAAGATCGTTGGTACTGAAAAAGTCTTCAAGAAGGTTGTGAATGAATTAAAGCTTCTTTGTACTGAAGGCATTGTGATTGATGGGACAAGGTTTAAAATTATAGTTTTCTGTATATGTGGAGACAACTTGGGCTTGAATTTTATTGGGGGGTTCGTGAAATGCTTTAACCGAAATGTGCAGAATCCCTGCAGAGTCTGCATGTTCTCTGGAAAAACTGCAGCTAAAGACTATTGGAAAATTCAGTTTCCTCTTAGAACTAAAGCATCCTATGAGGAATCTTTAAACAAGCTACAAGACCCAAATGTTAGGAAGCAGTCTGTAAATGGCGTGAAGTTCAATTCTGATTTCAATGCCTTGCCATATTTTCATGTGACAGAACTTACATTACCTCCATGCATAGCCCATGACTTGTATGAAGGTGTTATGAAGTGGGATGCTGGAAAATGTTTGCAGCGCTTGATTATTGATGGGGTTTTCAAAGAATCAGAGCTTAGTGCTAGTGTTACCAACTTCGACTACAAGGGTATAGATGCTAAGGACAAACCTCCTCCTTTCTCAAATGATTTCAAATGCCTTGAAGGTAATGCAATCCAAAATCTGGTATTTCTTCGCCAGTTTCCTCTAAGATTTGGCCATTTAGTTCCAAGAAAGGCTGAAAACGAATGTTGGTCTCTAATGTTGCTGATGAGGAAAATTGTATTGCTTGTGTCAAGTCGGAGGTTTACAGACATGCTTATTGCAAAGTTAGATTTTACAATAAGAATGTACCTTGAATTGAAAGCAAAAATATTTGAGGATGATGAACATAGGTTCAAGGACCATACAATGCGTCACTTTCTTTTGTATGTGCGAACACTGGGCCCCCTAATTCACTATTCGACTCTTCAGTTTGAATCAAGACATAGATATTTTAAAGATACTGCTAAAAGTGCATCCTCAACTAGAAATCTGACCAAGACAATGGCCAAGAGTTACCAGAAGTACCAGAATTACCTATCTCTTTCAAATAGAATGTGTCAGGAAATCAGCTGTACAGTTTCAAAAATGGAAAGCTGACAAACACTTGCTACTTGACACTGTTTCCACATAAGCTGGGGAAAGACACATGCTTAGTCCAGGAGCTCATTTTCAAGGGTGTTGTCTATAAGAGAGGACTTTATGTGATTAGCGATGTGACAGACTCAGCTGTGGAAGCTGCTGAAATAGTGGATGTGGTTAGGTCGCTGGGACAGTTCTTTCTCATTCTGTCAAGGAAATCGCTAATCTATGATCAAGAGTTGGTGTATCTTTACGTGATGCTGAAGAGAGTCCCAATCTTGTTTGCTGGAACATTAGAGAAGTACCTGATTTTGATCTTGATCCTGCATCATCTTATCTCATTCGTGGAAGGTGTTATCTGTCGTTTCGAAGCTTTGTTTTGAAGGTGTGTATGATTGTTAAAATTAGAGGCTAGCTGTCCTGTCTCAAGACAATGTATCTGTACTTTTCCCTGATGCTTAGTTACAGAGCTTAGTCTTTGATAGTCTTTCATTACGAATCCTGCAGTTTTTCTTCAGAGTTTGAGAGAGATTGTCATTGGATGATGTATCAGCACATCATAGCCATAATTTCAAGTTCAAGATAAGGTGTTTCGAATTTAGAAAGCCGTAGCATTCTTTCTCTTTTTTGCCTGTTAAACTCATCTTGGACTTTTTATGGGAGGAGATGGTTACATTTGCAAAGCGAATACTTCTATAACAGGAATTTTTTTCTTTTTTCTGGTTATCTGTGTTAATTACTTTGAATTTCAAGAACGCCTTAATGTTTTGGATGTTTTGGGAAGCAATGCTTTCTTGTTCAATTTTAAATGTTACTGTGCCATCTACATCTTCCTCTAACTGCTGTCTATTTCTAGGTTTAATAGATGTACTGTTTGGTGTAATACATGGAGGTGTAATAGATAGAGTGTTTATTCAAAATGGATTCTTTGTCAGTAAAGTCCATAAAATTTGAATATCAGCAACAGAAGAGGATTATTTCAGCCATGTGTTATGAGGAGCTCTTTTCAAAGGGTAAATAAATTCTTAAGTGAAATAGCCTTAACTTGTAAATAGCCTTGATACATTTTTTTTGTTTTATTTTATTTAGAATATTACTTGACTGGAAATCATTAGTGAAAATGCTTTATATTTTATTTGTTGTCAATACTTCTGTTGCATGAAGTTTGCAGGAAGTTTGTGTTATATTTTGGGGTGATTTAATTGAACTTGCAACTTAAGCAGAAAAATCCATCAACTTGCATTTAGCTACTAAGGGCAAGTCCGACGTGGCTGATCTTAGGGTAAATTTTGGCAAAATAGTAAATTCTTTGTATTTCCTGAATATTTAGGAAAATGGAACGTCTTGGGGTATCATTGACTTGTTTTATGAGGGGTTAACTAAAAAAACGAGTTTTATTTTTACTGAAAGTAAGGAGCGACAATAAAATTTAAAACGAACAGAAATTATTCCGTATATGAAAGGGGCTGTCCCCTCCTCAACGCCTCGCTCTTTACGCTAAAGATTTTATTGTTTTAAAAATAAAGTTGTGAGACAGTCAAACTTGGGTAACTTCGCAAAAAAAATGAGTGCGGGAGGGGGCCAAGTTGCCCTCTAAACTTCATGAAACTTATATATTTGAAATCGGCATAAAAATCTGATTCCTCTGATGTATCTATTTGTATCAAAAATCCGTTTTTTAGAGTTTCGGTTACTATTCAGCCTGGTCGCACCTTACAGTTCGTTACCACGAACTGTTTGATATGCATATTTGACTTTAGGAAAAGTATTTCAAATCACTTCTCTCTCATTTCAAATGATAAAATCAAGATTTTTTTTTCTAATATAGTTCAAATTATGAGATCTAGTCCAGTTTACTGGACTACATCGTGAGTACTATCCAGGCATGTTTGTTACTGTTCATGTAAGTTATCGGTTAAATTGTAAATTTTCTGACTTTCAAAATCCGTACAGATCTAAGCAACGTCTGACCCACCCATTACTCATTACAAGTAATGTCAGTTTTCTTTTTTCTAGCCTGTGGAAAATTTTCGTTGCCAACAGCCTTCCTGTATATGACGGATCTAACGAGAATAGATGACGACGAATCTTTTGGCTTCCTTGATCCGAGGGACTCACTGCTTATTGTCTCCGACAAAGAAATTCTTCTGCCATCGTCAAAGTTGCCCGAACGAGCATCTGCTTCTACTTCCCGAGAAGTAAATTTAGTCCTTCCTCAAATTTCACCTCTTCTAAATGAGGGAGATATTCTTTCTGCCAGTTACGTTGGTACCACAGAAACTGAGATCAGTCCTCTATCGTCAAGTGGTAAGTCCCTTTAATGTACCTATGGCAGCGTTTTCAATTTTTCCTGCACAATCTTCCGTTATTATTTTTTTTAAATTTAACGCCGAATCTGTCCGAGCATTCTGTGCCACATAGGTACTCTGGAGAGCGTGGTTCCAAGATTGCACGAACAATTTCAAGCACAAAGCACGAATTAAAGATTTTTTTTTGTTGATGATGATGAGGGTAATCAAAATAATACTTTTCTTTTTCTGATACTGTTGATGTAAAGTTGCTGTAGTCGCAATGTGAAATACTTTATGACAATTTCTCGGATATAGAATAGAATATGATATTAGAAATTACTATCATATAGTATATAGTAAAAATTACTATATTTTAAATATATATATATATATATATATATATATATATATATATATATATATATATATATATATATATATATATATATATATATATATATATATATATATATATATATATATATATATATATATATATATATATATATCATCTTCAGAACCTGACGTTCAAGTCAAACATAATTCATTGCAAAAAAAACCTTAAAAAAAACTACACTTAGTTAAAAATGCAATATTAAAAATAACTAGATAACAATAAAATCAATGAAAATACATAAAAAATATGATGGTTCAGAATTTAGAAATTTTTGTTATACATATTTACGAAACTAGGTATAAAACCTTTTGCTAATCGCTGATGGGCACAGCGTACCGGCTGAAGTTTCTCAACAGGCACGTAATCATTCGCGGGAGTCGTTTTGTTGTGGATTGAGGGGGGAAAAGGGTTTTGTGAATTGGGTGGCTCAGAAATTTTCTTCCGAAATCCATGCAGAGTTTCTCTCTTCTTTTTTGTCAGAGTTCGCATTTTAAACTCTGTCAGCAGCTCTTCATACGATATTTCTGCCTGCTTTGATACTATCATTAGAGCTCTTTTCTGAGCTCTTTCGATCCTGGCGCTTTGCTCAGTAGCCAGTTCAAAATGCCATACAGGAGCTGTATCCCTGCACATCCCTTGCTTATCCCTGCACAACTGCCTAGATTCTCGGCAGCTCAAGGGGTTACACTTAGCCAAGAAGGGAAGGACCAGATTTTTAGAGTAATTTGTATGTAAATACCACACAAAAGTGCTTTATAATAATCATAGTTAGTGGCAGACGTCCATTACGTACAACCATCATTTTTAAACAGAGCTGTTTGATTTAGATTTCCCATTTTGTGTCTTCCTGCCAGCAACGTGATTGAACTCATAAATAACCATCTAATAGTTACTTCTCTTTAAGGATCTCAATTGTATGCAGAATTTGATGCCAGCACTCTTCCTTTGCCTGCAAATTTAAAAGAGGCACTGAAAGAGCTTACATTTCCTCCATCCTTAATGCAGAAGCTTGCGAAGCTTGTTTTTGATGAACTTAGTGCTTTTAATTTAAAAACAAGGAAGGTCTCTACAGTGACAAAAAAAGAGATGGAACAAGTCTGCATTCAGTTGACAAGGAAATACCCATGCCTCGAGGAAAAATTTGAAGATGGGCGCTCTATTGGATCTGGTTATGAGACTTTGTTACAAAAAATGATCAACAGAAGATCAAACTCCTCAAAACCAACTGGACTACATCGAGAAGTGCTTAATTCACTAAACAAAACAAACGAAGCAAGGGAACCACGAAAGAAAACGAGAAAGATAACAGACAGGAACTCCTTGCCTCTAGACGCTGGGGATGATACAGTGAATGCAGAGAACAAAAGGATGATGGCGGAGGAAATGACAAAAGAAAGTATTGACCAAGCTGTTATTTCGACTTTGGTGGCCACCTGCTTCACGTGCATCCGATTTGACATTGCAAAAGGTGAAAAAATGGCCATCATTAAAGAGAACTGGCCAGGCCTCTTTTTATATGAAGGACTTCGTATATATTTTGAGACTCTTGTAAAAAAAGACATTACATTGATGGACTCACAGCTGCGAGATTTGTTGCGAAAGGTGTCGGAAAGATCCAGTTTGGAGAAAGACAAAGATACGGAGATTATTGAGATAATAAAAAAAATTCAGAAAATCTTGGCCGACAGCCCTGGGTGCGTTAAGGAATGTGTGATAAGTGGACAGTTGTGCTTAAACACAAGTGGTAGCTTGTTATGTATCTGCCAACCTCGCAGTCTTTCATCGCGAAAATTTCTCACTGAATATCCACCTCCTATGGCTTTATTAATTTTGCAAAACTTAGCTCCAACCTCTTTCACCTCACTTGTCTTTATAATGCTATCGTGTTGCCTTAGTACGTTATGCCTTTTTGGAAGATATTCACTAAAACTGATAAAGCAAAAATCCATTTCTTCTTTTTCCGTTTTGCCAAATATTTGCTCTGTCATGGAAACGTTGATCCAGTTATCATTGTCGTCGGTGAGTAGTCATAGCTTAATATCCGTTAGCCAGTAGATTGCTTTTCCAGGCCACCTGATATCAGTTCAGGGTTGCCAACTTGCACACTTTTCGTGTGAAATACACTCTTTTTTCCTCAGGGGAGATGCAAAAGAGTGAAAATCATTCTTTTGTTTATGTTAGTTTTTATTTGCTTTAAACGTCAGTAGTTAGCAACTTTGTCATAAGTGCATCTAACCCAAGGAACAGGGTTGCCGACTTGCAACTTTTCGCGTGAAATACACTCTTTTTTTATATCACAGAGAGGATTGGGTGTAATTTTTTTTACTTGCACTCTTTATGAGCAAAAAACACTCTTTTTTGGCGTTGACTTGCACTCTATTTAGACGTCAGCTGTTGGCAACCCTGTATGAGTTTGACACTTCGTTAAATCGACTTCTATTTAAGTTCATGCATCTTCAACTGCACTACCTCCCGTTCTTTGACAAGATTATTCAGGGGAAAGATCTTTAAGTTATAAAATTCGTCCATCGTTTACGCATAGTATTTGTTATTGGGAAGTATGTATACATTTTCGGGGGGAGGGGAAAAATTTTCTGCTGGGGTGTTTTCCAACTGCAAAATTCCATGGGAATTTTCTGTTGGGTGAACTTGTCAGAAGAAATCACCTAATCGGGGAATTTGCCAGAATTTCTATACAAAATCCTTTTTATATGTGTCTTGCTTTTTCTTTTCCGTCTCAATTTTGCGCGTGAAGTTCTAAATGGTAATTGTCCGGGGTAAATTGTAACCAGGATTGAATTGTCTAGAGGACATTTCCGTCAGGAGGGGGATTTCTGACTGGACGTGGGCCAGATTTCCAGGCATTATTTAAAAAACGATCAGAAATTAAACAAGAAAAACAAGTTTTTCCAACTGAAAGTAAAGAGCAACGTTATAGCTTAAAACGGACATAAATTATTACGTATACGAAGAGGATTGTCCCCTCCTCAACGCCTTGTTCTTTGCGCTCAAGTTTGGATATTGTTTCAATTCTTTAAGAACAAAAAAGTCGTTTAATTAGAACAGTAAGAAGATGTTTTAAAAGCACTAAAATACTTTAGCGTGAAAGGTGAGGTATCGACAAGGGGACATTCCCTTTCATATACGTTATAATTTCTGCTCATTTTAAGTTTTAATGTTGATCCTTACTTTCAATTAAAAAAACTTGTTTTTCTATTAATTACATAAGGGCCCATTTATGCCGTAAAAATATTTATGGTGCCTGATTTACCTTAATTGTGCTATTGACGAATATGGAGCATCAGTCAGTACGTTTGTTCAATTGGATTGCTTAGGTGTGGTTGGATTCTTCACGTTTAGTTTTCCTCCTCATTAGTTCATGATGTTCTCCTTAACCTCACAATAATTGCGAAACACTTGTCTGCGCGAAACCAATAGATATTTTCATTCGTGTGTACTTATCTACTTTAAAATTGCTGCTTTTATTTTTTACAAACAATGGTAAAACAAAATAATTTCTGAGACTACACTGGCTAATCATGATAAAACATAAAATCGCGAAGAAAGGAAGAAAACGAGGACAATTAACAGCCAGTGTAAAAATCAAAAAATTATGCAAATATTTGTCTAATATATGGCTACAACCTACGATTATGACATCATTGCTCTATTTTTAACAGGACAATTTTTAAATATATTTGTCAATTTAAAGTCGAAACAAAACTTCTATTAATGATAAAATTAAGCTTGATGAAACTTATATATTAAAAATCCGCATGAAATCCAAATCTTTTGATGTATCTATTGGTATCAAAATTCCGTTTTTTATAGTTTCGGTTACTATTGAGACGAGTCGCTCTTACTTTACAATTAGTCAAACTAGCCCCATTCTAAGTAGTGGTTAGTAAGTAGTGTTTTTTTTTATGTTGGTAGAACCCAACAGCAATTGGGGGAGAGCTTATCTGAACATAGGTCCTCAATCGACAAGGCCATGAGGCTACGTCAAAGGCCTGAGGTTTTTTATTCCGCCTTGGCTCAATATGTGTATGAGAGTCCACACCATTTCATTTTGTTTGACGAAACCTCCCTTGTTCCCCCCGTTAAAGGTCTCACGCGACTTTTCAGGGAGGCAGTTGAAATAAAAAAGCACATTCACCAAAAGGTAGCTCTCAATAGAGACACTGGAGAAACTTTTCTAAGTCCCATTTATGATGAAATTATTAATTCTGATCGTTTTTACATACATCCATAAAATTATATTGTGCAATCAAATAAAATCTCTGATAATAATCTAACTGGAAAGCGATTGGCCTTTAAGAGTGCTTTACGTAAAATAAAATTGTAAAATACCATTTAGACTTGTGTTTTTTATTCAGTTACCCTTTCACCGTTGCTGAGAAAGGGTCGTCCAATTTTAGTTTTGTGTTTTTATTTTAAGGTTTTGTTTTTTTTATATTTTAATCAGTTTTATTCTGCAGTAACGACGGTCAAGTGGAGGTCTTGACCGAAATATTTGCATAATTTTTCAATTTTTTCACTGGCTGTTAATTGTCCTTGTTTTTTTCCTTTCTTCGCGATTTTATGTTTTATAATGGTAAAACAGGTTCTATTGCCCTTTAGGTTTTTCCTTCATAAGGTGTTTAGGTTAAAGAGTGTTTTACCCCTGTGAAATCCTTTACGTCCACTTTTTATTTTTTACTAGTAAAATTCAGTACAAGTGCTTTCAGAAAATGTAAGATAGATGCATGTGCGTTTGCAAATTCGTATTGAAATTAATTCTAAAACTCAAACTAAAAACACAGAAGCTAAAGCAATAAGAAACGAGACCAGATTTTGAGGCTTGTGTGTTAAATTTGTATTTTAATGAAAATAAATGTATTTTCCTTCTATTATTACATTTAAAAAAACAGAAATAGTGTCTTATGGTATGCAAGATGCGTGCAGGAGGGGAAAGCGGTTGCAAAATGGAAGTAAACTGCTTTTATTTGTTTCGATCACAATATATATAAGTAGTAAGGCAATGCACAGTCCGGCCAGTGATTGCGTAATATGACTTACCAGGGTCAGTCACCTATTACTACGAACGGTACATGCCTTACCAGACGGGTTTCTGTTTTTTGGGGTCAATCAGAGAGAGAGCGGTGGTTACTCCATATACAGTAACTTGATTAGTAGGTTTTTTTTAAACTTGCCGACGTATAATGTACTCAAGCATCTTTTGAGAGTTTGATTACATGCCTTACCAGACGGGTTTCTGTTTTTTGGGGTTAATCAGAGAGAGAGCGGTGGTTACTCCATATACAGTAACTTGATTAGTAGGTTTTTTTTTTAACTTGTCAACGTATAATGTACTCAAGCAAAAACCCTATAAAATGTCCATACACTACATTTCAATTTTTATTATGTTTTAACACATTGATTATAGTACACTACATATTATTAACTTTGAAAACAGTGGATTCGTCAATTTTCAATGTGAGTACACTTTCATTCTTTATTTCCAAAAAAAATAAAATAAAAAAAAACGTTTTACTAGTAAATTCAAATTTCAGGGGGACTTAGCCCCCCTCCCCTCCAACAATACAAAACCTTAAGAATAAAATGAGTATATTCGATAGAAAATGCTAAGTATGCTTTTTTCTATTATGTAAATAAAATCTCTCCTCCACAGCTATGTTTACAAGTTTTAATTGTTTTGAAAAACAGTTCATTTTCATTCAGAAATATCCTTATTCCAATCGTACGTTTAAAATGTGTTGTCTTTTTCCGGTTTGACTGAAAAGCTTGTGTGTTACAAAGAGAGTGACAGTTTTGGGACTCAAATTTCATATGCTCTTGCTATCACAGATATTAAAACCATATGTGTTTATAATTACAGAAAAGGGTCCTTTTTTGGAACCAAGCTTCAACGTATCTGAAAACAAAAAGCCTGGTGATTAAAACGGGCTTTGTCTAATTCTAGCCAAAACTCAGAATTGATAGGGGCAAGGTGGAACGATGCCACATTCTGTGTGTTTTTATCTAAGCCTTTTTAATTATTTCTAAAGTGCTAATAGATATAGAGTGCTAGAAATATCATAATTGACTTTATAGGTCAAATTATATTATGGGGAGATGTTTTCGAAATCCCCCTTCCGTCCAAACTCAAAATTTTCCAAAATTTTACTTTAAAAGCTTTTCTTTTTAAATATTTCTAAAGTGCTAATAGTTATAGCACTATAAACTTCAGAATTGACTTTATAGGTCAAATTATATTATGGGGAGATGTTTTTGAAATCCCCCTTCCCTCCAAACTCAAAATTTTCCAAAATTTTACTTTAAAAGCTTTTCTTTTTAAATATTTCTAAAGTGCTAAGACATAGAGTGCTACAAACACCAGAATAAACTTTAGAAGGCAATTTATCTGTAAAAGAGGGCTTATTATTATTTCATTACTAAATTTTGCCTTATTTTTAAGGAAGAGGATTCATGCAATCACCCTTCCTCCGAAAAGAGAGCAAGATGGAACGAAGCCACATTGATGCAAGCTGCAAGACCTTCCATCATCAAATATGCTGGTTCAATTATACATGCTCTGGACCAGCCAATAACCACGCAACTTTTAATGTCAGGAGCCTCTCACGCCAGTGTTAGCTCTGCGCAAACCTCTACGCAACCTGGGAGGAAATTGAAAAGAGAGTGGGAGGCTTCTCATAATGCCTCAGCCCAGTCTACTCAAGATTGTGAGGTTGACCCCCTTCATGCTTTGCCAGGGACTTCAGGTGTAGAAGCCCAGTCAGAATTTGTAAATATATATATAATTTTTTTTTCTTTCCGTATTTTCAAAAATAAGGAAAATTTTCTCAAGCGCATAACTTTTGATGAGTAAAACTTAAATTTGTTTCTAAACTATTCTATAATAATCCAATTTCATTTTCTTTCATTAACCAAATTAGCAGTATATAAAAGAATGGTTATAACACTGAAGTAGCAAATAGCTTATCATACATTTCTATAAAACCTTACCTGTAACTTCCCTTTTAAGCAAGATGTTTTCTAATGCAATAATCCATTATTTCTTTAAACAAAATAACTATATAAAAACAATTCACTATTTCACAGTTGACGATTGAACAATCATTCTTAAACTGGGCTTATCTTTTGCACTAAGCTTTTGCGCATATCCGGTTCATACCAAATGTCCCATCAGTACGCTTGAATTTTTAATCCGACGGGTATAAAATTTGAATTTTAATCGCTCCTTGCAAAGTGGGGTTTCAAATAACAGGATGTTTATCTTCGATAAGATATTAACACAGGAAAAAAAGGTTTTTTAATAATTTCCAAATATGTCATCGCAGTGATGTCAAAAAACATTATTTGGGCGAAACCGTTTTTGGTCATTTCAAGCAATTATTTCGACGAAACAGTTAGGGACATTTTAAAAGATGTTTTCGAAAAGAATTTGAGGCTGAAACTCTAGGGTCGTTATAATACACAAGTTCTATTTGAACAGTATTGTGAAGTCCGATACCCCAACTCGAAAGGGCTTCGATCCTCCTACCCCGAAGGAAGCTCCCGGTTCCCAAAGATCCTCCCCGGGGGCTCTAAAAAGGACCATCCAGCATTTTAATTGCACTTTAATTGTTGATATGGAAGGAGAAAAAAAAGTTCTTCTCTCTCACTTACAGTGATTTATTTAGTCCAGGTCATCTACGTCCAGCACTTCAAACAAATCCGTTGCCAAAGTACATAGGAAAATTCGGATTGTCGAGAAAGTTACACCAACACCAGCAACCGATGTATGGGATTCGTGTTCATTAACCGAAGCTGAAGAGCAAGGGTTCATAGAACATACTGCATCGGTTGAACGATGGTCGGATTTTATTGAGAGTTATATTCAAGAGGGTTAAGCACTAGAGTTGGACCCCTATTTTGCGTTTTTATTCTGAAAATTTTTGGAATAAAACCATTAGTTTTATATATCATTCTCCTCTAAGAATCCTCTTATCCTCTAAGAATAAGACTTCATTTTCCTGACTAAAACAATATATATTTTTAACATGTTCAGTTGTCATTATGAAAGACATATGCCAATGTAACTTTTTTTTTTCTTCTTTTAATTGTTCAGGTGGTGGGACAATGACTATGAAAAATTGACATAGTTTATTAACTTTATAAAAATAATGGTTATTTCACATAAAAAATAAAACCTTTTTTCTACAGATTAATGATATAGCACCACCACCAGCAGTGAGTGATGAAACAACTGAATTTACAGGACCAATTCTTTCACCACCAACGGAGTTCAGTGATGAACCTACATTAGTTCTAGAGAATATTGAATGGCATAGGGGTTTCCTTAATGATGTTTTTGGGGAAATGGCTAGCCTAGACGACTTAACCTGTGATATTGACATGCTTGAGGATCCGGGGTGGGCAGATAGTTTTATGCGTGAGCATTTAGGAGATGTTACTAGTGCATCTGAACCGGGTCCTCATAACGAAATTCCAGCAGAGGACAATACAGGCTGGCTCGACAAATTGTCCCCAAACACCTTGGAATATGTACTAGGGGACTGCCTCATGCCATCTCCAACCAATGTTATTGAACAGACTGGGAGTGGTGGTGTTATTGACAATTCCCTGTTACCCTCCACCATTCCGCTTGATGATGTAGCTAGTACTAGTAGTAATACAACAACAACAGTATCCCCTCTTCCAGATTTTTTCTGTCCAACTCTGCCTTGCACCACACATTGGTCTACAGCGCCGAATTCGGTGACCCCTTCAACTCTCTAATGTCGGGGGATATAATAACAGATCCCTCGGCCATTACACATTCATATACTGATAAGATTCGAGCCATTCTTGAACAGCAAATGGGGGTGTGGGGAGTGGGGGTCAGTTTAAAAGCATCAATAGCACTAAAAATATTTTTTTTAAGTGAGAATAAGGGTGAGATGTATTCGAAATACTTGCACACAGAGATGTTGGCAATTCACCCGCATTTATCAAATTATGGGGAGGTTTTCCTAAATTGGGCTAGTAGTATTCAAAGTAAGTGGGAAAATTATAACGAGGGGGGTAGTGGATCTGTGGTTTTATTTATTGAAAGTTTAAATGTTAATATATGTAGGTTTAAAAGGGATTTTATTGTAAGAGGGGGAGCGGGGAATATTGAATTAAAATATCATTCAGATTTAGTGGGGTGTCAGGGGATACAACGAATCTGTTTCGATACGAGGCTGCAGTGTTTCAAGTATGCATTTTTAATTGCAGCATACAGACCACTTCAAAGAGATGCATCTAAGAAAAAGTTGGATAAAATGGCAGTTAATGGGACGGAGGGTTCAAAGTTCCCCAAAGTATATTTTAATTGTTTAAATGATCAATTTCCCGTGACACTAAAAGGAATAGATATTTTTGAGCGGGCTAATGCACATTTAAAGATTGATGTCACGGTGCTACAGTATGAAACAGAATTTGAAGAGGGTCAGCGTTCCAATAAGAAGGGTGTATTATATCCAGTGCGAGCTCCTTCAATTGAATCAGTAGAACATTTGGTGTGGCTTCTATACACCCCACCCACAGACTCCGATTCAATTGGTCATTTCAATCGAATTACGGATATTAGTAGGGTTGTAAGTGAGGGTAAACATCGGCGTGGTGTGTGTTATTACTGTCCAACATGTCTCTCAAGATTTTGCTCTGATTTAAAGTTAAAGCATCACATTAAACACTTTAAACGTCATGGATACCAGGCTGTGGAGACGATAAGCGGAGATAGAGCGATCTTACGTTTTAAAAATTTTCAAAACATGCTTCTGCAGAGCAATAAAATCGCTTTGGACTGCGAAGCTAAACTGACAGACGTGTGCGATCTGTCAAATTCAAATCGTGTTAAAATACATGAAGCCATAGGGGTCTCTTACGCTCACGCGCAACAAGATTCCAATATTACCATGCAAGTGCTGGATGTAGTTGAGATGTTGAGTGACGGTGAAGACTGCATGCGCTCAGCATTGGTCAGTCTAATCAAAACAGCGAACGGTGCAATTTCGCGCCTTCGTTATACAAACTATCCTATGCTCCTATCACCAGATTACATAGTGGCCATTAAAAATCGTAAAATGTGTTGGGTTTGCAAGGGAGAATTTGATGATGGTGTTGGGAATGGGGGGAGGAGGAAGGTGATCGACCATGATCATTTGTGGCAGGAAATTACATCGGCAGGGAGTAACTTTAGAGGGGTAGAACACCAGTCATGCAATTTAAACGTTAGACAACAATATTTCGTACCTGTTTTTATACACAATTCCAATTACGACTTAAAGTTTGTTCTACCGGCGTTGGCCCGCATTGCCAAGGGTGGAGTTGTAGATGACGCATGGATAGATGGTTCTTTTTCATATAATATCATACCCAAATCATCGTAGAAGCTACTGCTGCTAGAATTTATATGGAAAACAGTTGACAAGGGTAACACGTGCCTGAATAAAATCCGTTTTTTAGACTCTTTCAGCTTCTTCCCCAAATCTTTAAGTCAATTGATTCAGGTACAGAAAAGTGATAATTTTGATAGCTTCCCCGATGATGAAATGTATGATTTGTTTTTTTTTAAATTGTTTTTAATTCTATATCACAAACAATTTTCAATGTGTGTGTGTGTGTGGGTGCAAGGCAGATCAATTTCCACTATTTAATGCCAGCCCCGGCCCGGGCCCGCCACAGCGAGCCCCCGCTTCCCGGCGCCCGGCACTTCCCGGCCCGCCCCCGGCCGCCGCAGCGGCTGCCCCCGGGGGGAGGGGTACCCCAAAATTTAAAATGCTGTAAATAATAGTGATATTATTTTAAGTGCATTATTCATTAAATGTTGTATTTTTCTATAAATAAACAAAAAAAGTGTATTTATTTAAGTGTTTTTTTCTAGTGGTTATGTAAATGTTGTATTTTTTATTATAAATAAATTAAAAAAGTGTATTTTTTTCATGTTTAATGTGCTTTTTTCAATGTGGTATTTTTTAAAAGTATTGTTACTTTTTTATGTTTAATAAAAGAAAATATTATTCTTTATTCGTCTTCTTCTTCTTCTTCTCATTATTATTATTATTCTTGAAAGGAGTAGTAATAGGGAAATTATTTAGTCATTAGACAGCCATAGTCTACAGTTAGTTGTCCAGGTGAACTGTTGAAGGGAACATGTATCAATTTAAAACACCATTCAGATCGTTTCTGTGTTGGCCCTCAATGTCGGGCAAAACAACACTCTTAACTAAAATAATTAAAAATTGCGATAAAATGTTTGTGGAAAAGCCGAAAAAAATCTACTATTGTTACAGTATTTGGCAGGAGTCATATGATAAAATAAAAGCAATTGCCACGACGGGATTGGTGCAGATACAATTCATACAGGGACTTGATGTTTTCAGCATTATTGAACCAGACTCTTGTTTGATCATTGACGATCTGGCTGAATCTATTGAGCAATGGTCCCAGGAAATGCTACAACTGTTCACTGTTCGCTCTCATCATGAACAGATTTCCGTTACTCTGGTTCTACACAATCTCTTTCATCAGAGCAAATGTATGCGAACACTTGCATTGAACTGTACTTACTATATCATCTACAGAGTTGTTCTTGATTCTAGCTCGCTAATAACTCTCAATAAACAAATCTATCCAGGCACCCCCAAATTTCTGCTCTCAGCATACAATCAGGCAACTAATATACCCTACGGCTCCATCCTGTTGGATCTTAATCAAAATACACCCAAGGAACTGCGTGTAGTCACAGATATTTTTGACAATGAAATTACAGTATATCTCCCCGTGAACACTAAAAAGACCTATTAGTTGCTATCATGACACTGAAGAAACTACATGAAAATAGACATCTGTTTTCGGTTCTAAGCAGTTCAAAACCTCCGCTTAGAAAAGCCATACTCAAACATGGTATTGACAATGATTTCATTAATCTAATATCTGAACTTTGTTTAAATTTGACCGAGGGTAATGTTCAACTGCCAGAAGTAGTTAAGCAACAGGCAAAGCAACATCGTTCCATTGTACGTACATTGGCCTCTAAAAAGAAAGGAAAGAATTTTAAAAAGAAAAGACTTCTTCAGGCGGGCGGTAGCTTTTTCACACTTTTACTGCCAATAATTGCAGGACTTGTAAACAGTTTTCTCTAGTGAGAATGGCAAAACCCTATAAATTGACTCCAATAGAACTCGCTTTCTCATCCTTGGAACACTTTGAGAACAATCTGAGTAAATTCCTTGACAATGAGAATATTGAGGATGATAAAAAACTGCTTTTACTTCAAGATGCACTTTGCCGAGTGGACAAACACAGGTCCTATCGGTCGAAGCCCACTGCTGCTGCTGCTGCTGGTATTGATCACAAAAAAGAATCATCTCCTCAGGATTCTGCTGGAACACAATTAAAGAAGGAGGAATTGGATTCAATTGTATTGAAAATTGGATATCTAATGCCCCGCTCATATCGTGAACAAAGTAAACGACTCCTAACCTATCTCTTGGAAAGTGGTCAAGATCATATTCAAGTTGAGAGCAATGGGGAAGGGATTATAATTCAGGGCAAGAGCTATAATCTACTTGATTTAATCTATGACATGGTTACAAATCGTAAAGGACTATTATCATTTGACGCTCATCTATACAACTTTCTAAATAAATTAAACTTCCCCAAAAGTCTTATTGGCAATAGACAAATTCTAAAAAATTTAAATGAACATGCATCATCATCATCATCATCAACAACATTGACACCATTAAAATATGAAGAAGAAGAAGATTTTAAATCAATTTTGGAAAATACTAGCACACCACTGATAGCTAGACAGAAGCGAAGACGTATCAAGTCAACGTCACCATTACCACCACCATCACCACCAACAGCCAGTATACAAAAGGGTAGCGGACGTTACACAACGTGTTTACGTTCAAAATGGTTGAAGTTCTGAAAGGTGTTTATGAAAATATTGGTGAGGCGGGGAGTTTAAGTTCCCCCACCACTCTTTCCAAAGTCACTGGTGTTCACACTAAAAGTGTACAAGACTATCTACAAAATGAATCAAGTTACACTCTGCATAGAAATCAGAGACTTCGTGCCAATCAGTATAAAAAAAACTAAGGCCTTTTACCCATTGCATATAATGCAAGCAGATCTCCTGACTCTAGATGAGCTTCAAAGACGTCACAATACGCCGTGCAAGTACATTCTACTTGCAATCAGTGTTTTTAGTCGCTATGCATATGCAATTCCATTGCGATCAAAGAGAGGTGTTGAAGTTGCTCAGGCCATTGAAAGTATTTTTGAACAGGATTCGTATAAAAAAATTCAAACTGATCGCGGTAGTGAATTTGTTAATCCTCATGTTGCAAAAGTACTAGAGAAATATAGTACACTGCTCTATCATAGTCACAGTCCTATAAAGGCTGCATTGGCAGAACGATTGATAAGAACTATTCGACTTTTAATTTCAAGATATTGTACATTGAAAAATACAACGGCTTTTATTCATGATCTAGATAAAATCATGTTGATTTATAATCAACGACCTCATCAATCATTGTCCAACTCTACGCCAACGGAAGTTCATCATTCTGACCATGATACAATTGACACCTTTCTTAAACAGTATTCCAATGAATCGGTTGTCAAGAAGAAGAAAAATAAATTCAATGTTGGTGATACTCTTCGAATTAATAGAACAACTAATGTTTTTGAAAAGGGGAATTAACTGTGGTCCACCGAACTTTTTAAAGTGGCAAAAATCCTAGACACTAAACCCATAACTTATCGCCTGCGTGATACCAAAGATGAAGAGATTCTCGGTGGCTTTTATGACTATGAATTGCAAAAAGTTGAAAATGCTAGTGAAATCTAGCAAATTGAAAAGATATTAAAGACACGTACTCGCAGGGGTAAGAAACAGTTACTTGTTCGGTGGGTAGGATACAACTCTGATTTTGATTCTTGGATCGGTGCTGAAGATATTGACAATGCCCCATGATTTCTATGTAACTTTCATGTCCAACGTTTCCGATCCTCTCTACAATGACTTGAATACGACGAGTGATTTTTGGACAAAACTCTCCCCCACCATCAAATTTGACGGTGCATATGAAGTGGCTCTTGTCGACTGTATTCTCAAAAATACCTATGACATCCTGAGAAAGGATCGTGTGTATGATATAAAAGTTATACCATTCAATTGGACTATGAATGGGTTGGGCTATGTCGACTATGAATGCGTTGAAGCACTTAAACCTAATGACTATCCACATGCCAAATTGAAATATATTGAATATGATAATATTGGAGATTTGTGTCGTACAATCAATAGAAAAATCTCGTATCGTAGGAATGGTACATTCCATTTTAATTATTCATTGGAACATGATAGGATTTACATTAGCTCACCTGTTGACACTGAAATAATTATTCTCAATGATAATCTGAGAGATGTTCTTGGCTTTAAACAGAATATGATCAATGGGAAAAATGCTGGCACCGTTTACGGGATGGATCAAGTTATTTTTGCTGATTATCCACCTGGTTTTGCCTCGGACTCTTGCATATTTCTCTATGCATCCTTTGTGGAAACGTCGATAGTTGGTAATTCAAATGTCCCCTTCCTACGTGTTCTTGAACGAAAAACAACTCATGAACTTGTTCATCACCATAATATAAAGCATCTTAAGTATGTTCCTGTAAACACTTCATATTTGGAACTCTGTCAGTTAACACTAAGAAGTGAATTGGGTGATCCTCTAGCAATAACAAAAGGCTTAGCAGTGATTACATATCATTTTCAACCCATTGTCAACGACAGCACAATCACCTAAAATGAACAATAGGAGAATTCCATTTGTCTGTCCCGATATCGATTGCTATGTTGGTGCTTTGAGTCCACGTCAAATAGGCAATGGATTGGACTACTACAAGGGGCGTACTACAATGTCTGGCTATGGTCTTGGTAGCTGGTTTGCTAGGCTATTTCGTTTTGCACTACCCCTTGCCAGAAAATATCTTGTACCTGCTGCATCAAATTTTGCTGCCTCCACACTACAGGACTGGGGGTCGGGCAAGAATTTCAAGGAGAGTGTTAAGGAAAATATTAGATCTTCAGCAAGAGCCGTTGGTGAGCAACTAAAATCTCGACAAAATGGGGAGGGATTGAAAAGGATGTGTTCGCGTCATTCACTCATCAGTCTCCACCCAGGCGGGAAGCGAAGGACATCAACAAGGACTTTGAGGAATAAAACAAGGAAGACCAATAAGCAGAAGAAGAAGAAAAAGAAAAAGATTGTTAGATCAAAGAAGGATTTCTTCTCTTAAGATGACTTATCTCCCCACTAGGAATCATATCCATCAATCAGTTCCTCATTGAATCTATTCAATGCTGAAAATGTTGATGTCAGTGTCAAGTATGGCTACTATGAACAATTTCATCCCCAACAACCCCTCTCGGAAAATATACACTTTTCAAATATTTTCCAATGAAGACTATTTCATTGAATTGTCATCAACATTTATTGATTTAAATGTTGTGGTGAAGAAAAAGTCAGATAATACAACTCCAAATGCCGGCGATGGTCTCTCCTATGAAAACCGTATTCTACACAACCTATTCAAACAAATTAATGTATTTATTAATGGGACATTGGTGAGCACTAGCAATAATTTATCAAACTATGCAAGGTACATACAATTTATGATGATGACACCAAAGGCAAACAAGGAGTTGAGAGGACAATCATTGGGCTATGAATATCGATCAGGTGTTGATGCTGACGGTGAGTTGACTACTGCAGTGACCCAGGAGTATCATCTAGTTTGAAAATTAAATCATGAGATATTCAATATATCCCAATGGCTACCCCCCAATGTCAAGATTGACATAAAGTTACAGATGGCACCATCAAATTTCATTTTGAGAAAAACACTTCCTGCAGCATCCGATGCAAATGTCATTATCACATCGGCAATTCTCCACGTCCGAAAACAACAAGTTATGAGCTCTGTTGCATTGGCAGTGGAAAAGCTAAGAGCCAATGGTAACAACATTAAACTTCTTGTCCCCCATACGATCACCAATCAACGTCACATTGCCACCGGCTCTCGTAGCTATAGCGGTTCACCATTTATCAATGGAGAAATCCCATCAAAATTGGCTTTGGCCTTTGTGAAGAGTTGCAGTGCTGTTGGATCCTGGACTGAATCCCCCCATGATTTTAATTTGTTCGGTCTATCTAGCCTCGTGTGCAAAGTGAATGGTATTCCACTGTACACTCTATCATTTGACAAAAAATCCTATAGAACTCTGTACGAGTTGACCATGCAATCCCTAGATCATGACTCTCAACTATTTGAAAATGGAATAACCGATTCAATGTTTTCAAAAAATCATGGGGTTATTGTTTTAGACTTGTCTGGCACACAGGATATGAGCATAGTACGAACAGGGAATGTACGTTTAGAGTGTACATTTGCCAATGCTCTGACTGAGAGTATCACGCTAATATCACTGAGTCAATTTGAAACCTATTGGAAAATCACACCCGACGGCAGTGTTCTACTAGACCTAGCACCATGAACACAAACCAAATAATCAACGTATTTAGTATGGATCCATACTTGTCCCAGTACAAGTCCTATTGCATACCTTCGGACTTCATTGAAAAAATTCCAAGTGTTAACAATACCCTTATCATTGTTAATAGCAGTCCATCGACTTTGAAGACCGGTCATTGGCTATGCATCTTTCAAACAGCGAAGAATATTGAATTTTTTGATCCTCTTGGCCTATCGTATAAATTCTACGCTCCATACATCAGCAACTTTATTGAAAGCAGTGGGAAAACCGTTATTCAAAATCAACGAAGAGTACAGGATTTAACGACTAAGACATGTGGCTTTCATGCACTACTCTTTTTCATGTTCAGATGTCGTGGCTACACCTACAAGCAGTTTCTCAACATCTACGTTGACTTACCTCAATTGAACGACTTTCTAGTGGAGAATATACTTACAAGTGTATTTAATATTGATTTTAGTGCCCTAAGAATAAAATGTTCTAAAGATGTATGTGAAATTGTTTATTAATAAAAATTTATATACATGATAAAACGACTTTTCTACATTTCGATTTCATCCACTACTAGGTATTTGTCGACAACAACTAGTGCAGGTAGATTATCTGAATTCACAGTGTACTGATCCTGATGTACTGCAATGTCAGGGTCACATTTTCTACAGTAGAGTGTGACTTCACTCTTGTCATATCTCTTTGTATAGTCAATGATACTATTCTCATTCATTCTATAGAATTCACATGTTTCAATTTGCTTATTTGAAGCAATTTCACAAACAGTGTCTTCAAGTGTCGAATCACATTCCGTCACAACCTAATAAAAATCAGTGGGCTTATAATCATAACACCCAGTGTCTTCACAACGATGACGTAGAAACCATATTCTTTTGTTGTTCCAACAGTTGAATCGTTGACCCGGTTCCTCCTCCCAGAACAATCTAAAACCACGACGTTACCAATCTCGTAGCAATAAACTAAAATCACGGTTAGGATTCTTTCCAATTATACCGGGATACGTATTCTCCCACTGATTACATTTATCATAATGACAATTGGAGCATAGGTGTCCTCTAGGATGAGAGTCACACACCTCTTGAAGACAGGAATTACAACCTTTAATTTGTACAGCATATCCTCTATGCAATTTACACGGGTTGCATAATCTACACTTTTCATAATACTCATCAATCATTGTGCAATTCTCACATGATGATGACCAGCTGCCCAGTGTGTACATACATAAAGGACATGTATGGAACATTTTTTCATGTGTTGACACTCTCACTACCACAATGAAACTGAGCTAGCAACAACAAAAATTGTCTGAGATAGAGAGAGATGGAGGAGTAAATCATCCTTGAGCACCATCTTTCTCATGAAAAAGTCCTAAATTTCAAAACTAATGTTTAAAAGCATATCCACAATATCATTTTGCCGTGTCGTGATCAATATATCAATAAATTGTGTAAATGCATTTGGACCACGACGTAGAAGCTTCATACAATAGTCTAATGATGGAGAATCCGTTTTCATTATATCAACAAGCATTCCCCGAGAAAATATCTTCCTTTGAATAGACAACTCTAGAAAATCATCATCTAAAATCAAACGTTTTTCCATAAGAACTAGATTCCTCATGATTCGCTCTTTCTCGAATCTATCCATTTTTTAGAGTCCTAACTCTCTCACAACCAACTTCAGACTAACCAGAATTTCTTTTTGTACTCTAGAAAATATACACTAGTCTACTATAGAAAGAAAAAAAATACCATTGCTTTAGAAACATTTTTATTGAACATAATTACAATAATAATATTCACTGATTCATTTTGTTCTCATCAATATATTTCGATAGGACATCTAATGCTGACCGAAGTTTATTTATATGGAGAATATTCACTTTTCCAGCAAAACATAGTTGCTCCTCCTGCTTAAACTTGCTTAATGATATCACGTATCTAGCATACATACTGTCCCATTCAAGGCATAGTCTACAGCCAGTGGTTATTTCCACAGCTACATTGGGTACTCGTATATTGTTGCTGCTGCTGCTGTCGGTTCCATCATTTATCTCCAATAATGTAAATGCACCACTCATTTTTTCTCCACTAATATCCTCTCAAATAAACTATTCTCTCTCTGAATTCAATTCTCTTACTAATATGAACTACAATGAAAATTTCTCCTTATATTTGAATCCAACTACTAATCAAGTTACTGTATATGGAGTAACCACCGCTCTCTCTCTGATTGACCCCAAAAAATGGATGTTACCTCAGAATACCCGTCTGGTAAGGCATGTACCGTTCGTAGTAATAGGTGACTGACCCTGGTAAGTCATATTACGCAATCACTTGCCGGACTGTGCATTGCCTTACTACTTATATAAAATGTTCAATATACGTACCACTTGAAACAGAACTATTTGAAACCTGAGAAATGTCCTTTATTCCAGTATATTTTCGACTTTTGCCTAAAAACTAACAATAGGAGTTACAAACTAGCCTAATTAACAAAAAAAAATAAAATAATAAAGATAACAATCCGACACATTAAAAATTTTTACATTTATATGAATAAGTAAGTAAATTATTGCTGCTTTTTAGGTTTTTGTATATAAATCTGTATCATTGGTGGTACAGCGAGGATATAAAGAGGACAGGGAGCTTCTCAGAGCAAGCATCTCTGATTTTTTTTTTTACCAGGATCCCTCTAGCACGACAGTTTAAAAAAAGATAAAGATAGTAGAGAGGAGGGTACCAGCCCCATTGCCCACCCCTGCTGCCACCTATAACTTTTTTTTACATAATTTATGTCTGTTTGTTGTCAGTGAGAATGAAAAAACAGGAATTTTGTCACATTTATGGATGTTTCATGGACGGTTATGTGTGTTGGTCAATTTATTTGATGTTTTTCATGGATGTCAACTTCAATTTCTGTCTGTTTTATGGTTTTTGTCAGTGAGAATTTGAAAAACAGGAACTTTCTCACTTTAATGGATGTCTGTTCTGGATGTTTTGAGTTTAACGGGTACCGGAGTCAATGACCTAAATTTCCAACATGTCGATTTATTTGATGTTGTTGTTGTTTTGGGCAAGTGCATGCTCGACGCGAATGTTATCAGTTTCCAGGAATAGGAAACAGTTAGATCCCGTGTTTCCTTCTCAGCCAATCAGCGAGTCGGTTACATCCCCCTTCTCAGCCAATCAGATGGCTTGTTACATATTAGCAGTGGAGGGAATATAAGGAAAGGATTTTTGCTATAGTTTTATTAGTCTGTGAATAGAATTCAAAGGAATGAGAAGAACAGTTTTGACTTTACTCATTTGGATATATATTTGTGTGTTGATGATGACGAGTGGAATGTTTACCTTATTAGAAGTTGATAGTGGAGTTGATGGTAATAATACAAGAGCACCAAACATTGCGGTGGAAATCACGAAAGGATCGTGGCTTTGTCTGGAATGGGATGCAGTATATGCAAGATATGTGATATCCTTGAGCAAATTTAAAATGGAAGATCAATTATGTTTCGCCGCAAAAGTTGATATAGCACATATGAATAGACTTCAATGTGCTTTAAGTGCATTAGTGAAACATATCGAAGACAATAAACTCTATCGCTAATTGTACATGCTTTTCTGGTTAGGACTGACGAATCAGGGTCAGTCTAGAGTCAGCAGTCAGAGTGAAAGGACTGAAAAATGAATAAATTTGAGAAAGAGAGAATTAGATCAAATCTAGTATTTATGGAAAAACATTTGATTTTGGATGATGATTTTCTCGAGTTATCTCTTAAACGCAGGATATTCTCATGTCAGGGAACACTTGACAATATAATGAAAACTGATTCTCGCCCCATTGGACTATTGTATGAAACTTTTAAAATGTGATTCAAATGCTTATACTCATTTTATTGATATATTAATTGGAACAAAGCAGAATCATATTGTGGATGTACTTTTGAAAACATTGCCAATGGATTCAATGTAGATGGCTCCTCCTTCGAAAGAGGTAACGTCACAGAGTTACTCCTCGCCCCTTTCCTACACTTTGAATTTATGGAGCGAGGACGATCAGTTTCGTTTTAGCTGTGAGAGAGTTGACATCGGAAACCAAAAATGTTCTATACATGTCCATTGTGCATGTACACTCTTGGCAGTTGGACTCAATGTGAGAATTGTACAATTATTGATGACTATAGTGAAAAGTGTAAATTATGTAATCCTTGTAAATCACATAGAGGCTATGCAGTACAAATTAAAGGATGTAATTCATGTCTTGAAGAGATTTGTGACTCTCACCCTACAGGGCACCTGTGCTCCAATTGTCACTATGATAAATGTGATCAGTGGGAGAATACTTACCCTGCTATGATTGGAAAGAATCCTAAACGTGATTTTAGTTTATTTCTACGAGATTGGTATCGCCGCGGATTTAAATTATTCTGGGAAGAGGAATCTGGTCTACGATTCAACTGTTGGAGTAACAAGACAATATGGTTTCTACGTCATCGCTGTGACGACACTGCCTACTATGACTATAAACCAAGTGATTTTTATTTGGCAGTTACCGAATGTGATTCACCACTTGAAAACACTGTATGTGATATTGCTTCAAATAGACAGATTGAAACTCGTGAATTTCATAATATGAATGCAAATAGTATCATTGACTATACAAAGAGATATGACAAGAGGGAAGTTACATTGTACTGTAGAAAATGTGACCCTGACTTTGCAGTCAATCAAGATCAATATACAGTGAATCCAAATGATTTACCAACATTAGTGGTTCACAACAGCTGCCTATACACCGATGAAGAAATCTAAAAGTGAAGATTTAAAGACATTGTTGTATATATACATTTTATTAATAAACAAATTCACAAACATTTTTAAGCACTTTACTCTTAGGGCACTGAAATCAATACTGTATAGGTCTGAGAGGATATTTTCCACTAGAAAGTCGTTCAGACGTGGATTGTCACCATAAATGTGGAGAAACTGCTTGTAAGTATAGCCACGACATCGGAACACAAAATATAGTAGTGCATGGAAGCCACAGCTTTTAGTCGTTAGATCCTGCACCCTCTTCCGATTTTGAATAATAGTTTTCCCACTGCTCTCAATATAGTTGCTGATGTGGGGTGTGTAAAATGTATAGGGTAGACCAAGAGGATCAAAAAATTCAATCGTCTTCATTGTTTGAAAGATGCACAGCCAATGACCCGTCAGCACAGTCGACGGAGGGTAGACAATAGGATTTGTACTGGGACATGTAGGGATCCATATTAAATACATTGATTATTTGACTGGTGTTCATGGCGCCAAGTCTAGTAGAACACTGCCTTCGGGAGTGATTTCCCAATAGGTTTCATATTGATTTAGTGTGATTAGTGCAATACTCTCAGCCAATGGGTCGGCAAATGTACACTCTAAACGCACAGTCCCCGTACGTACTATACTCATATCCTGTGTGCCAGACAAATCCAGTACAATGATACCATGTGTTTTAGCAAACATATCTTCGGTTATACCATTTTCAAATAGTTGAGAATCATGATCTAGGGTTTGCATGGTCAACTCATACAATGTTCTATAGGATTTATCAAAAGATAGATTGTAGAGTGGGATACCATTTACTTTGCACACAAGAGATGAAAGTCCAAACATCTCGAATTTATGTGGGAATTCAGTCCACGATCCTATTGCACTGGCGCTTTTTACAAATGCCAATGCAAGTTTCGAGGGGATTTCGCCATTGATAAAGGATGAATCGGTGAAGGTGCGTGAGCCCATGGCAATATGACGTTGATTGGTGATTGTATGAGAAACAAGTAGTTTAATATTATTCCCATTGGCTCTCAGTTTTTCCACGGCCAAAGCAACAGAACTCATAACCTGCTGTTTGCGTACATGAAGTATTGCCGAGGTGAGGGAGAGACTTACATCGGGATTGGCAGCAAGTTCTTTTTTCAATATGAAATTGGATGGTGCAAGTGTCAGTTTTATATCCACTTTAACATTGGGCGGTAGCCATTGGGGTATATTAAATATTTCATGGTATATTTTTCCAACTAGATGTAATTCACTAGTTGTAACATTTTTAAGTGCATCTGTACTATCAGTATTAGTAATATATTCATATCCATTGGAGTTGCCTCTCAATTCCTTGTATGACTTGGGTGTCATCAACATGAATTGCATATAGCTTGTATAATTTGAGAGATTGTTGCTTGTGCTCACCAGCGTGCCATTGATGTAGACACTAATTTGACAAAATAAATTATGTAATATACAATTTTCATAGGATATTCCATCGGCCCGAATTGGCATTGTATTATCAGATTTCCGGACTTTCATTTGTAAATCTATAAATGTTGAAGACATGTCCATAAAGTAGTCTTCATTGGAATAAATTTGAAAGTGGATATTATCGGAGAGGGGTTGCTGTGGATAAAATTGTTCATAGTATCCATGCTTGACACTCACATCAACATTTTCAGCATTGAATAGATTCAATGAGGTGGTGATTGAAGGTTGAGAATCCTTATGTGGCAGGTAGGACATCTTAAGAGAAGAAATCTAGTTTCGATCTAACAATTTTCTTCCTGGGACTTCTGTTTACACTACGTGTCGGCTTTTTCCTTCTTTTCTTTGAAAAAACGGATGATGTCTTTCGTTTCCGACCTGAGTAGAGACTGATGAGTGATGCACTGTTTCTTGACCTTTTTAAACCTTTACCATTTTGTTTTAATTTCTCGCCAAGGGTTTGCGCACTGGACCTAAGATTTTCCGAAGCACTTTTTTTTAAATCCTTGCCAGAGCCCCAATCGTATAGTGTAGAGGATGCAAAATCTGTCGCAGCCGGTACAAGATATTTTCTAGCCAGTGGTAGTGAAGAGCGAAACAGCTAAGCAAACCAACTGCCAAGACCATAGCCAGACATTGACGAGCGACCCTTGTAATAGTCCATTCCATTGCCCTCTTGTCTTGGGCCAAGAGTATTAACATAGCAGTCAATATCAGGACAAGTGAATACCACTTTTCTATTAGACATCTTGTTGAAGAATGGGACGAAAATGACATGTAATCACAGCCAAACCTTTTGAAATTGCTATGGGATCGCCCAATTCAGTTCTTAGTGTTAACTGACAGAGTTCCAAATAGGAAGTGTTTACGGGAATATACTGAAGATGCTTTATATTGTAGTGGTGAATATGTTCTTGATTGGTTTTTCGTTCAAGAACTCGTAGGAGGGGAACATTTGAATTACCAACCCGAGATGTTTCCACAAATGAGGCGTAGAGAAATATACAAGTGTCTGTGGAGAAGGCAGGCGGGTAGTCAGCAAAAATGAAATTAGTGTTTCCGGCACTTTTACCATTAATTATATTGAGCTTAAAGCCAAGAACATCCTTTAGGTTATCATTGAGAATAACCTTTTCGCTGGCAATAGGTGAACTAATGTAGATCTTGCCCTCCTCCTGTGAATAGTTGAAATGAAAAGCTCCCTTTTTACGAGTGGAAATTCTTTTATTAATAGAACGACATAAATTATTCATACAGGTGAGTTCCTCGTAGGGTAATTCAATATATGGATAATCCATCCAATTGATTTTTTGAATTTGTTCTTGATCACCTGAAGGTAGTGGCGGCCAATTATAGGGTCTAATTTTTATATCATATTTACGATCTTTTCTCAGGATGTCATAGGTATTTTTGAGAATACAGTCGACAAGAGCCACTTCATACATTCCGTCGTCGAATTTGATGGTGGGGGAGAGTTTTGTCCAAAAATCACTTGTTCTATTCAAGTCATTGTAGAGAGGATCAAAAACATTGGACATGAAAGTAACATAGAAATCATTGGGCATTGTTAATATCTTCAGCACTGATCCAAGAATCAAAATCTGAGTTGTATCCTAGCCAGCGAACAAGCAACTGTCTCTTGCCACTACGAGTACGACTCTTTAATATCTTTTCAATTTGATAAATTTCACTAGTGTTTCTAACTTTTTGCAGTGTTTTTAACTACGAGCGGAAATTCTTTTATTGATATTACGACATAAATCATTCATACAGGTGAGTTCCTCGTAGGGTAATTCAATATATGGATAATCCATCCAATTGATTTTTTGAATTTGTTCTTGATCACCTGGTGGTGGCGGCCAATCATAGGGTCTAATTTTTATTTCATATTTACGATCCTTTCTCAGGATGTCATAGGTATTTTGAGAATACAGTCGACGAGAGCCACTTCATACTTTCCGTCAAATTTAATGGTGGGGGAGAGTTTCGTCCAAAAATCACTTGTTTTATTCAGATCATTGTAGAGAGGATCAGAAACATTGGACATGAAAGTCACATAGAAATCATTGGGCATTGTTAATATCTTCAGCACTGACCCAAGAATCAAAATCTGAGTTGTATCCTAGCCAGCGAACAAGCAACTGTTTCTTGCCCCTACGAGTACGACTCTTTAATATCTTTTCAGTTTGATAAATTTCACTAGTGTTTCTAACTTTTTGCAGTTCATATTCATAAAAACCGCCGAGAATCTCATCATCTTTGGTGTCTCGTAGTCGATAAGTCGTGGGCTCGGTGTCCAGGATTTTGGACACTTTAAAAAGTTCGGTGCTCCATAAATAATTCCCCTTTTCAAAAATATTGGTGGTTCTATTAATTCGAACAGTATCACCAACATTGAATTTCTTCTTCTTTTTCTTCTCATTGCAATTGGAGTATTGCTTTAGAAAAGCATCAAATGTATTTTCACTGTAATGAACCTCCCGAGGGCTAGAGTTGGACAGAGATCAATGTGGTCGATGGTTGTATATCTGCATGATTTTATCTAAATCATGAATAAAAGCCGGTGTATTTTTCAGGGTACAATATCTTGAAATTAATAGACGAATCGTTCTTATTAATCGTTCAGCCAATGCAGCCTTTATCGGACTGTGACTATGATAAAGTGTTGTATTATATTTCAAAAGAACATTTTGCACATGGGGATTAACAAATTCACTACCACGATCCGATTGAATTTTTCTATACGAATCCTGTTCAAGAATACTTTCAATGGCCCGAGCAACTTCAACACCTCTCTTTGACCGTAATGGAATGGCATAGGCATAGCGACTAAAGACACTGATTGCCACCAGAATATATTTGTAGGGTGCATTGTGACGCCGTTGAATTGCGTCTAGAGTTAGGAGATCCATTTGCATTATATGCAATGGGAAAAAGGCTTTAGTTTGTCGATATTGTTTGCCACGAAGCCTGTGATTCCGATGTAGTGTGTAACTCGGTTCATTTTCTAGATACTCTTTTGCATTTTTCAATGTGGTGCCGGAGACAACTCTAGAAAGCGTTTTGGGAGAGCTTAAACTTCCCGCTTCACCAATATTTTCATAGACACCTTTCAGAACTTAATCCATTTTGAACGTAAACACGTAGTGTAATGCCCACTCCCCTTTTGCACACTGGAGGGTGAATCAATTCGTCTTCGCTTTTGACTAGCAGCCATAGGTGTTGTAAAATCAGTGGTGCTAGTATTTTCAAATATTGCATCTTCTTCTTTTTTAAATGGTGTTGGCGTTGTTGGAGGACTATATTCTCTTAGTTTCTTAAGAATTTGCTTATTGCCAATAAGACTTTTGGGGAAGTTTGATACACTTAGAAAGGTGTATAGATTATTGTCAAAGGATGAAAGTCCTTTACGATTCGTCACCATATCACAAATTAAATCAACTAGATTATAAATTTTTCCCTGAATTATAATTCGTTTCCCTGTGCTGTCGACCTGAACTTGATCACCAGTTTCCAACATGAGATAAGATAATACTCTTTTACTCTGTTCTCGATAGGTCAGTGGCAATAGGTTTCCAATTTTCGATACAATCGAATTCAATTCCTTCTCCTTTGATTGTGCAGAATCTTGAGATGTTTCCTGTTTAGAGGGATCGGCGACGGGTCTCTCACGATAAGGTTTATGTTTGTCCACACGTCGCAATGCATCTTGGAGTAAAAGCAGTTTTTTGTCATCGGCAATATTCTCATCATTAATGAATTTGCTTAGATTGTCTTCAAAATGTTCGACGGGCGAGAGGACAAGTTCAAATGGTGTCAATTTATAGGGTTTAGCCATTCTCTAGAGAAAACTGTTTACAAGTCCTGCAATTATTGGCAGTAAAAGTGTGAAAAAGCTACCGCCTGCTTGAAGGAGCCGTTTTCTTTTAAATTTTTTCCCCTTGTTTTTACAAGCCAAGGCACGTACAGTGGAACGATGTTGCTTTGTCTGTTGTCTAGCACCTTCTGGCAGTTGAACATTGCCCTCAGTTAAATTTAAACAAAGTTCAGATATTAGATTAATGAAATCATTGTCAACACCATATTTGAGTATGGCCTTCCTAAGCAAGGGTTTTGAAGTGCTTAAAACGGAAAATAAATGCCGTTGTTCGTGTAGTTTCTTCAGTGTCATAACGTCAACTAATAGCCTTTTCTACTGTTCACCGGAAGATATACTGTAATTTCATTGTCGAAAATGTCGGTGACTACACGTAGATCCTCGGGCGTGCTCTGATTAAGATCCAGCAAAATGTAACCGTAGGGCTTGCTAGTCGCCTGAGTGTACGCTGACAACAGAAATTTAGGGGCGCCAGGGTATATCTGTTTATTGAGAGTTATGAGCGAGCTAGAATCACGAACGACTCGATAGATAATATAGATAGTGCAATTCAAAGCAAGGGTTCGCATAGATTTGCTCTGATGAAACAGATTGTGTAGAACTAGGGTTATGGAAATGTGTTCATGATGAGATCGGACAGTGAACAGTTGTAGCATTTCCTGTGAGAACTGTTCAATGGATTCAGCCAAATCATCAATAATCAGCCACGAGTTCGGTTCAATACTATTGAAAACATCAAGTCCTCGTATGAATTGTATTGGAATGGTTGTGGCAATAGCTTTTATTTTATCATAGGACTCCTGCCAAATACTATAGCAATAGTAGATTTTTTCGGCTTTTCCAAAAACATTTTATCGCAATTTTGAATTATTTTAGCTAAAAGTGTTGTTTTCCCCGACATTGAGGGCCCACACAGAAACGATCTGAAGGGTGTTTTAAATTGATACATGCTGTTGACAACAGTCGGACTATAACTAACTTTAAATCATACGTGTCCAATGAATAAGTAGTAATTTTCCCATAGATCTATCTAGTACGTTAACAAGAACAACAAAAAACAATATTTCATGGCAGCATTTATTTCGGCAATATGAAAACAAATATTTGTTCAACATGACCAATGATAAAAATAACACTTGTTCAACAAGAACCTGACAAAATTTCATTGTCAACATGAAAATTCTATTTGTTCAACATGAACAATGATAACACTTTATGTACATTAAAAAACACTTTTTGTCCATCAATAACACTTATTGTCTTTAAACACTTTTCTGTACAACACTTTTGTCCATCAGCAGCACTTATTGTCTTTAAACACTTTTTTGTACATCAACACTTTTTTATACAAAAAAAAAACACTTGGAGCATGAACTAGCACAGTTGAACATTACAGTGAATTTAAAGGTGCCCCCCCCCCCCCGGGAGCCGGCCGCGGGAAGGGTCCCGCACCCCCCGGGAGCCGCGGAGGTGAAAACTGTACAATAGCTGTAATCACTGCAGGTTAGTGGTTGGGTTAGTTGGGTCAGTGGTGGTGGTGGTTAGTTAATTTATGAGCAGGTTAGTTGGTTAGTCAGATTAGGTTAATTTATCCAGACCAAGTTGATTGCGATAGTCTATGCATTCAACTCGGTCTGAAATACGATAGTGGCCATGAGGCTGGACACTCACACCATTCTCGAGCACATAGACTTTGTCAGATATACATGACATTGCATTTTTTCCACTCTCACAGTATAATTTCTATACTGTAGAGAGCGAATTGCGAGCACTTGTGCTCTCGGCACTAGGCTACTTTCTACACAGTCTCTGTACACGCTCATGTTGAAATTGCTCTTTACAAAGTGTGTAGGCACCCCTTTACACGCCTGCTTTTCATCCCCATTATGAGTTTTAACGCAATAAACTTTAGGACCCGGGAACACCCCCCTGGATATCAAATCACTCCCCGTCTCTGATTTTAACATTAATAGTTGGTTGGGGGCTTGACTTTTCACCAACTCGGGGTAGAGTGATGGATTCCATTTGGTGAAATCCATCCGCGAGCTGATGTGATCCCCCTTTTCTAAATCACCCAATAAATCTTCAGTCCCATTTACCTTTAACAGCAGAGAATCTGTATCCCCATAGTAAACTTGAACCTCCCCCTCCCGTGGCCATTGCACCTTGCACACATTGTAAAAAAACGACAACATGAGCTTTTTGGAAATTTCTAGTACTGAACTGCCGCCTGCTATATTCTTGTTCAGTAACACATTTCGCTTTTTCCTGTGTAGAAGAACCATGCTAGCCTCTATGCTCGTGAATGATGTAAAATTGGGATCGGCAATAATTCGTGCCCACTCTAGAGGGTCAGTCACGACGTCGCAGCGAGATCTATTACGTATGCTTTCACACATTTTGCCAAACGCTGAATTTAGAATGAGCTTGTACAATTCCTTCTCCACCTTTGAGTTTGCCCTAGAGCGTTTATCAACAAAAGTATCGATAAACGTTTTCAGATAAGGTTTCTGATTGAACTCTAGGACCCTATGTATTTTGGTGATTTTGAAACCATTGTTCACCATCCAGTGCAAAAGCAAATGGTGAACAACGATATTCTCCTTAGGGTCCAAATCAGCAATCAGTTTTTGCTTAGAGGGGGTCCAATGCATCCCCATATCCTCAACCAATGATCGATTGTAGGGGCTCAGCGAGTCCGTGGTCACTGGTCGATTGATACGGGGAAAAACAAAATCTTTGACTGAGTCGTGAAGCGCCAGCGGAATGTGACCGTCAATTTCAAAGAACCATCCTTGTGGCCCATTGTTCTCGATGGTGGTAATGTCGGGGAACTCACAAGGATTCTCAAGCCATTGATAGTTCCCACACGGCAAAGAGTAGTGGGACATTGCCGAGGGGTATAACGAGCTCATGTCCAAGAACACTGCATTTGACTTTACACCGGTGCTTTGTCCGCTCGGATCGGTTGACAAGACGCGGTCCCCGTGAAAAACATACCCTCCCCTCATTGAACGCTCTACAAAAAGGTGTTGGTCTACATCTGTGATTAGGGCCTATTTCCTCCTACTAATTTTTAAAATCAAATCCATCACTAAATGGGGTGTGGAAAAATAATATCCTATATCTAACCCGAACTCTGAATAGATTTGGTCTGTGTTCTTACAGACTATATCCAACAGAGTTAACACGTCACTGGCCAAGTACAGTCTACAATAATCCCACCCATTTTTACAATCCCCCTTAGACCACACCTTCTTGGCAAACTCATACTCCTCGGCTGTGCATTCACTGTTGGTCAGTGAATTGTAAAAAGCTTCAATTGGCGGTAGTTTCACCTTGCTTAAGCGAGCGCCAGAACAGTAATAATCGTATGCATATACACCTTTGCAGGTCAACAGGTCATACATTTCACTGTCTGGAAAGTGCTGTTTAAGCAAGGGAAAGCTATCAAAATTGTCGCTTTTCTGCACTTGAATCAATTGATTTAAAGCCTTGGGAAAAAAACTAAAAGAATCTAAAAACCTGATTTTATTCCAGCACGTATGTCCATTATCCACTACCTGCCATTTCAGTTCGAGAAGCAACAACTTCTCGGCCGATTTGGGAATAATGTTATAGGTAAATGAATTATTTACCCATGGACTGTCTACTCCCCCTCCCTCCCTGTGCAGACGTGCCAGTGCTGGTAAAATAAATTTTAAGTCATAATTAGAGTCGTGAATAAAAACAGGGATAAAAAACTGTTGGCTAACATTTAAGTTACACGATTGATGCGCTACCCCCTAAAATTACTACCCCCAGATGATATTTCCTGCCACAAGTGATCATGGTCTCTGACTTTCCCCCTTCCCCTCTTTTCCCTTTAGTCCCCTTATCCTCCTCTTCAAACTCCCCCTTACAAACCCAACATATTTTTTGATTTTTAATCGCGAGACAATCCTCTGCAGACAGCACCATTGGATAATGGGTATTTCTCAAACGAGAAATAGGGCCATTAGCCGTGCCAATTAGTTTAGTCAGTGCCTTGACCATGCACTCGTCGTCACCCTCATCCAATGTTTCTACGATTTCTAACAACCGCATGGTGTTAGAACTGTCTCTTTGCGCATGAGCGTAGGACACTGCAATAGCTTGGTGTTCTTTGATTCGGTTTGGAAATCGTGGATCGTTCACCTCCACCAGCTTAGCTTCACAGTCTAAAGATATTTTGTTGCATTGGAGGAGGTTGTTTTGGAATTTTTAAAGCGTAAAATGGCCCTATCCCCTGAAACCGTTTCCACTGTCTGATAGCCATGCCGTCTACAATGCTTCATGTGACCCCGTAGTTTTATATCACTACGGAATTGTGACAGGCATGTTGGACAGTAGAAACGTACCTCTAGATCCCTACCACCCCCCAGAACTCTACTAATGTCTGTGATAGGGTTAAAATGGCCAATTGCATTCGGTTCACTAGGTGGTGTGTATAACAACCAAACCCAGTGTTTGACCAAATCAACTGACGGGCCCCTTACAGGGAAAACCACCCCCTTCTTTTTAGAACGAGCCCCATCTTCAAATTCAGTTTCATACTGAACAACAGTGACGCCGATATTTGAATGGGCATTAGCCCTTTCAAAAATATCAATAGATCGTAGCGTTACTGGGTATTTTCCTTCTAAACAAGAGAAATCTACAATTGGGAAATTGGACCCTTCCTTCCCATGTACAGCCCAGTGATCTAAATTCGTCTTGGTAGCGTGACGTGCTAGAGGCTCGAATGCTGATATGAGGAAAGCATACTTGAAACATTTTTGATCTGTTTCAAAACAGATCTTCTGGACACCACGACAACCTACTAGATCTGGATTATAATTTAAAACTGTATCCCTCTCAGACCTAGCCCCCCTCTTAAAATAAAATCTTTCTTAAATTTACAAATATTAACGCTTAGATTTTCAATAAATAAAACTACAGACCTGCTCCCGTTTTCGTTATAGTTCTCAAGATGCGCAATAATTTGTCCTACCCACTCGCTAAAAACACCCTCAAAATTTTTTAAATTCGGATAAATTACGCGCATCTCGGAATGTACATAATGATAATAAACTTCACTTTTCCCCTCATTTAAACAAAAAACCTTTAAAACAATAGAAACCTTAATTGAATCCCTACCCCCCCCACAACTGAATTTGGTTCTCCAGTAGTGCACGAATTTTATCTACATAGGCATGCACAATTTCTACGGGATCAAACACAAAATTTCCCCCCACAAGTGTATTAAATGGATCCCCAAAAGTCGCAGTGAAAACAACTATATTATTTAATATTGAATTTGACAATTGAAAGTCTGGAAAAGTTGTACCCCCCTCTTGCATATTACCCCCTCCCCCAAGTTGTTCAACAATATTTGGGCTATGCTCCACTTCAGTTGTTTGAAGTGGAAGTAGGTAATCAGTGGGGGATAGAGGAGGGTTCCCAGTAAAATCCTATAAAATTTGTATGGTGTTTGGACTTAGCAATGGCAAGTCTACCTATGGCAAGTCTAGAAAATTATTAATATTAAAAGGTATTTCATCAGAGTTAACAATACCATCCCATTCGTTGTCCTGAATGACATGAAATTCTGTAGACGCGAGTTCTTCCTCTCCTTCACCTGATGACGATGGTGAATGAGGGACCAATGCTCCAACCTATAAATGAAAAAATAGTTTATTTTCAAAGTGTTCAAATCATCCCTACTGTTTTTAAAATTTGGATTATTATTTAAAGTCAGTGCTTAGTAGTAGCATTTGGTTAATTCAACTGAAAACAGTCAATTTCCAACTTAGTATAAGATATTTACAATCTAAAACATCGATTTACATAGAAGGTGGCAATTTGTTCAATAATAGTTTATTTTCAAAGTGTTCAAATCAGCCATACTTTTTTTGCGGCGCTTTTCGGGCCCGCGGCGCATCCCGCGGCGCTTTCCGGGCCCACAGCGCATCCCGCGGCGCTTCTCGGACCCGTGGCCCTCCCCGCAGCGCATCCCGTGGTGCTTCTCTGGCCCGCAGCGCTTCCCACAGCGCTTCTCGGGCCCCACCACATGGCTCCCAGCCCCCTTTACATAATGCCCGTCAAAAGTTGAAATATTTGCTTAGACTGCATAAGTCGCTATTTCTCTCTAATTCCATACTGGTTCGATGAACTCATCACAAAATTATTGTAACCTATCGTGCGCGAGTGTTCCAATTTCCAAGACTGAATTTCAACAGGTAGGAAAATACAACAATTAAATGCCGGGAACCGTTAACTTGGTTTCCCCTCGCTAGAATCTTGGCAAGATTGTAAGCTATTTAGAAATATTCAGTGCAAATTAGAACGCCAATATGTGCAATAGATAAAAGGATTAAACTCTCTTAAAACTATGTGAAAAATAGCATTCACAGAGTTTCAAAGGCGGTGATTATTAATTGTCTAGAAATTACCTAAAAATATTATTATGAGGCTGAAAAAAGGGCGAAGATGTCTACAGTTGGCAGAAAAAATAAGGCGATAGGAAAGATTAGAAAAGAGTGGTTTCATTGACAAGCAAAAAAAATTATATTTAAGGTATCTCTGAGTGGATGGAACAGTGAAATTTAAAATGGGGTGTTGGGGGGGGATTATAGTGAAAATAACATTTTAATGTCTTCGACAAGCTTGTATTAGGTTGAAAAATCGGTTTGTTTAGATATTTCTTGGTCCTGAATAATAGAAAAAAAGTGAAAAGACAAAAGTAAAGATTAAAAGGCTCTCTAACAGCTAAAAAATAGCTTATTTGATTGAAAAAAAAAATACTCACGGCTTCAAATTGATCAACCACTTGACAGGAAGCTGTAGGCTTGGCCATTACATGATAGGGAGCCATTGGTTGGTCTATGACTTGCCTGAAGGAGCCAAACCTTCTATCTTGCATGGAAGGCTCAGGACTTGATGGAGACAGTTAAGGAGAGTGCACTGACACTTGATGGGGAGCTGATAGCTCAGATATTGTGTGAGAAGGAGCCGATGTTTGGCCTACGGCTTGTCTTGAAGGCCCAGGCATTGTATCTTGTCCTGAAAGCCCTGCTGTATGACTGGGGTTCAAATGGATCATATCATGTCCATCACTATCTTTCACAGCCGGGCTAGCGATATACCGGGCTCGTGCAGCCGAGGCTGCAACATGACGAGGCAGCATTGAGGCTCGATTAAGAGGGGCTTGCACAGATGGCTGCACTTGGGCAGGCAGCGTGGAGCTGGGGGGTTTCGGCCAACGGCCATATTGAACAACTTTTGCAGAGGTTTTATCCTGACCCCGTGCTTTCTTACTAAGAGGTGGGGCACATTCTTCACCATTGTCCTTAAAGAAGAGAAAAAATTTAGTAAAGAAAATAATTTCATCCTTTTTTACAGAATGAAAATTAGTACCCCCTTCTACAGAATTTATTGTCAGACAAAATTTGTCTAGAAAAGCATTTATCTCAAAGAAGCCCCCTCCTCCACCCTTTTTCAGCAAAGCAAAAAGTAAAAATTTCGCGAGAAATATATTAGGCTTAGAAATCAAACGTTTTTATTAGACAACTTGTAAAAAAATAAATCATGACAATCAGTAGTCTATAGCCTTAGGATAGAAATCAATGTTTCTATTTTTACCATTTAGAAAAATATTAAATGTTCCAGTCTATAGGCTTTAAATTAGATAAAAAAAAAGATCGTTAACCCAACGGCCTGTAGGCCTAAATTTTGCAAACATAGGTTAAAATGCTATTCAATTTACACATAATATAAGCTTCATGCAACTCCTAAAGACTTTTCTTTCTAGTCTTGCATATCAGCCTTGCACAGTTTGTTTTCATTTTACAATGATGGCGATAGAATTGAGGCATTGCCCCCTCCCTCCCCCTTTTACATAATGTCCTTACAACGAAGCTGTTAGAAGTGAGGCATTGTCCCCTCTCCCCCCCTTTTACATAAAGTCCTAAATATATTGTTAGACCTTAATTTGAAAATAATCCGTTTCACTTCTCCAAAATAGAGCATCGCGTCTGCGCTTAATTATTGCAATTGCCTCAAAGTGTTTAAATTTTGACAGTGAAACAGTTCCTTTTAACCTGGCCGCCGCGTTCGTAAACACAAAAGGAAAAGGGTAACAGCTAATTTTAACCTCGCGCTGGAGCCTTGTGTCAAACCAGAGCGGCTAATAACAACAGTGACGGATGTCTCAGTTAGAGAAAAGATTACAATAAAGAAAAGCTAAATTTATCGAAAAGATAATTATTTTTATTATGAGAATTTGGTTGTAAAAAACAATGGGGGAGGGGTTAGGTTTTGAGGGTAAAAAGAACATATTTTATGTTTTCTATCGAGTATAAAGATTGTATAGTGATGTTTGTACTAGAGTGGGAGGGGGGGGATTTACCTGAATATACTGGAGGGTGACCATGTAAAATAATTTTATTTTGAAAATAAAAAATGTACTTACATTGCAAATTGAAGTTGCCAAGGCTTCTAAAGAGTCAAATTTATCCATTGTTGTTTGAACTCTGTCAAAATACTTTCTGATAATTTAATCACATTGCATGCCCGTTATATACGAAATCTCAAGGGTGAATTGTTATGCAAGCAAGCCTCTGATTGGCTGAGAAGGGGGATGTATCCGACTCGCTGATTGGCTGAGAAGGAAACACGGGATCTAACTGTTTCCTATTCCTGGAAACTCATAACATTCGCGTCGAGCATGCACTTGCCCAAAACAACAACAACATCAAATAAATCGACATGTTGGAAATTTAGGTCATTGACTCCGGTACCCGTTAGACTCAATAATCCAGAACAGACATCCATTAAAGTGAGAAAGTTCCTGTTTTTTCATTCTCACTGACAAAAACCATAAAACAGACATAAATTGATGTTGACATCCATGAAAAACATCAAATAAATTGACCAACACACATAACCGTCCAAGAAACAACCATCAATGTGAGAAAAGTCCTGTTTTTTCAAGTGAGAAAAATACTGTTTTTCCATTCTCACTGACAAAAACCATAAAACAGACATAAATTACTGTTGACATCCATGAAAAACATCAAATAAATTGACCAACACACATAACCGTCCATGAAACATCCATAAATGTGACAAAATTCCTGTTTTTTCATTCTCACTGACAACAAACAGACATAAATTATGTAAAAAAAGTTGTAGGTGGCAGCAGGGGTGGGCAATGGGGCTGGTACCCTCCTCTCTACTAAAGATGAATCAAAGAATCTCGGATGTTTTTTTTTCGAAGCAAAGGCTTTTAATACTTATGGAGTCTTGTATTTGAAAAGGTCAAAAGTAGTGCTGGGAATAACCAATATGTTAAATGCTTAGTTGTTTTTTTTCCTTCTTTTAAACGCAAAGCATTTGCTTAATATATGTTATGCTTAGAAACTCAAGTTACCCTTTTGCCAACAAAAAAAAAAGAAAAAGGATAATAAATATAATATGTTCCGTATGAGAATAAAAGTCTTTATGAGGGATGGGATAAGAAGGATAATGGACTTCCAAGGACTTGAAATTTCAATAGTGAGTACCAGCTATAAAAGTCCATTTGTTTGTATGGTACTTGTGCATTATATGGTACACACGACAGAAGTCAAGTTTGGTTAATGCTAATGAAATATAATAAAATAGGATGAATATATAATAGTTAAACAAATTTGAAACAAATTTGGGCTATATATTTGTACATTAGGGGGTAGGGAGGGGGTGGGAGGTAAGGCATAGCATATATTAAACACGTAACCTAACCTAACCTAGGTACCTTTCCCCCCCCTGAACCCCCAAAAATAATCGTTTAAATATTGTAAACTCATTGAGAAACCATGCTTTCCAATCATTTATCTCTTGCAAATAGCCGTTTGACGGGTTTCGTGTCTGGTTTCCTTGATACGGTCTACAGCGGTGTGTACCATATTGTACACAAGTACCGTTTTTATTGTCCAATCTCTAAATAAAAGTCAGTCAGGTGCCTTTTCTTATAGTTTGAAACTCCTGATTCAGTTTATAAGAAAATTACTTTGCTATCTAAAATTTTGCCAGTTTTTCATACTTGTTTATTAACTGCATATAATTAATGCAATACTTTCGTCCAAATTGTAATGTCCAGGGTTAATTTGGTAAGAGTAAAAACATATTTTCCTCCGTTCTTACTTGCTTTATTCAAAACATGAAAGAAAGGGCTTTTGCAGTTAAATAGCAACAATTATTTCTTTGAACAATTCCTCTGGAGAATGCAAACTTTATTCAAATATGAAAGGAAAAGCTAAAGACAGTAAAATAGCAATGGTAATTTCTTTGCATAATTCTAATTAGATATTACACCTGAGACGAAAAGAAAAAAAAAATATTTACTGACATTTTGAAAGCACAACAAAGAAAAGGCTCATAAAACCTGGACTAGGAAATGTTTATAAATTTGTTGGCCTTTAAAAGGCCGTTGGGTAGGGGGACTGGGACGATTTAAAACGCATTTGGAAACCATTAACCACCAAAGCCATACAATGTACGACCTTGACGCTTCAGAGCGTAAACTACATCCATTAAAGTCACAGTCTTTCTTTTGGCATGCTCTGTGTAAGTGACAGCATCAAGAATAACATTTTCTAGAAAAAACTTTAAGAACGCCTCTAGTTTCCTCGTAAATTAGGCCAGATATACGTTTTACACCACCTCGGCGAGCCAGTCTTCTGATAGCTGGCTTTGTGATTCCCTGGATATTATGACGAAGAACTTTGCGATGACACTTTGCGCCTCCTTTTCCAAGCCCCTTTCCTCCTTTTCCTCTTCCAGTCATATTTAATTCAATATCGTAGCAAACAGCTGTAAAGTTTTTGTCAAACTAATAAATTTTCTTGAAAGCCCGTTTATTTTATATTACAAAAGTCCTTCCCCACAAAATGTTATACATAATTCTAACTTTGGACCTAGGCCCTACCCCAAATTAACCAACAGCCCTTTTAAGGGCTACAAATTAATTGAATGACACTATAGCATGTGACCACGTGGGAAGGACAAAACTATAAAATTAAGGAAACTGAACGTAAGAAAAGGAGGGGGGGTAGGGCCTAGGTCCAAAGTTAGAATTATTTAAGCCTTTGCCGCTTTTTCAGTCTTCTTTGGTAGAAGGACGGCTTGAACATTGGGCAAAACGCCTCCTTGGGCAATGGTAACCCCCGAGAGGAGCTTGTTCAGTTCTTCGTTGTTTCTAATGGCAAGCTGAAGGTGACGAGGAATGATACGCGTTTTTTATTGTCCCGTGCAGCATTACCAGCAAGCTCAAGGACCTCGGCAGCCAAATACTCCATCACTGCTGCAAGGTAAACGGGTGCGCCTGCACCAACTCGCTCCGCATAGTTGCCCTTTCTCAGAAGACGGTGGATCCTTCCCACTGGGAATTGGAGACCTGCCCTGCTTGAACGGGACTTTGCCTTTCCCTTCAATTTTCCACCCTTTCCTCTTCCTGACATGGTTTCCTGGCATACATATTTTAGAAAACGAGGCAAAATCAGGAATATAATTTGCAATGAAAGAGACCTCCATATGCAGTTATGCTATTTTTATTAGGAGCTGGCGGCAAATCTGGCAAAAAAAGTGGTTGAAATTCCACACAAAATAAGCTGAATCCAGACAGCTTATGAATTTCTTTCTTTGAAGGTGTAGTTGTGTTTTTGGGATCAAACATATTTCTTGTGTTAGAATTTCTACAGATGAAATATATTGTAAAATTTTAATAATTAGTTTTGCTTATTTATTTGAAAGTTTCAACGTGGCAATACTGACGGAAATGTGAAAATGCGATAATAACTTCATAAGTTTTGAAACAACCAAAAGAAAAATCTTAGAAAATCTTTTTTTTCAGGAATGAATAGAATTAAGGTTTGTTCAGGGAGGCAATTTTTTTTTTATTTTGATTTCCTTGGTGCTTTAATGGCGTGAGAGCTGGAACGGTTGGAAATTTTTTTACTGCCCAAAGCAGCTGTCCAGCACCTCATCAAAATGCCTTCAATTCCAAGATTGCCCAATATGATTGCATTGACTATGTAACAAAATGAAAGCATTTTATTTATCTCTATACTTTCTATTTTTTTTACAGATGTTTTGGCCCCCCCCCTTCTCACATTGAGACCCTTTCCGTAACATTTTTGGTACTTTCATTTTTTTTTTTAATTTGCTAAAATATTACTTTTGGTCTCTGAAACGACGATGTAAAGCACTTTGTTTCTTCAATTTATCTGCGTCTATATGAAAAAGCAATTGCATGTAGCAAGACACGAACACATTATGCAAAGACTTTGAAATCAACTTCGAAGGAGATTTCCAAGATCTGACCAAAAATGAAAATGGTAGTAACTATAAATGCAATAAATTTTAATTTTAAAAACATACAATATTTAATATACAAGATAATTTTCGACAGGGGTGCATGTCCCTCCTAGATATTTTGCATATTTAGATTTTGAATACTGCTTATTTTCGCAATTAAAAAATACTTTTTTAGTATTTTCATTGAAGGAGATTGGTAAGCAACAAAATTGCCCTGAAACCTCCTAATTTTTGGAAACTAGATTTTTCTGAATTGGCAACCCCCTGATCGTCAATAAAATACGCTTTTTGAAACGCAAAACTCCAAGTATATTGAAAAAACGTTTAAATAGTCGTATGTTATCAGTCAGAGCTCTTTAGTAAGATACCATAAGCCTATGTAGATTCAAGTACTTGGAATGAAATATGCATTTCATTGTCGTAGTTAAAGGTCGCATACGATATTTTTTACACTTCCGAGGTATGTCAAAAAGCCAGTACTTAGCTTTTCTCAAAGGGAAGATGAGCAGGGTAATGTAGATCAGGAGGATGAAAGTAGGATTAGGCATACATCGTCCTGCTGATCCTCCCTCTGAGAACAGCTTAGAAGATGGTTTCGATCTTAGAAGTGTAAAAACCTCATATGCAACCTTTTGGGATGATAGTGACTAATTATTTCTTCTACTTTAAGTAGCCTTAGAATGAATAATTGGCAATTGCTTAAACAGATCTTAAGCTGTTTCTCCGGCTAGCTCTCCTCTGTTAAAAGTTTTCAAGTTGATTTACAACCTGAAAAATAATAATAATTGAAAAGGCTCGTAGTTGAAGTGATGCTCTGATTAAAATAAAGTAACCGCTCGAAAATTTTGTGTCAAAAGAGCTTTGACAGTTTTAAGCTTATTTCAGGTGTTGATAACCATATAAGGACGCATAATAGAGGCATGATTTGAGATAACAAAAATGAATTATGTCTATTTTTTTTTTTGGGGGGGGGGGTAGGATGAATGGTTGATTCAGAATGATTTATATACAATTGTAGATTTACGGATACAATCTGCTCTAAGTTTGGATGCCTCAGCTCATGGCGCTGACAGCAATAGAAGATACGCTCGCGGAGGTTGCGGTCCTTTTCTCTGGAATCTAAAGCATTATGTGGTTCTATAATTTCTTAGGTTTCCAATGTAATTTATATATATATTAGTCGTTTTCCAACCCCCCTCCATTCCTTAAAGACACTCCTGGATTCATACTTGTTCAGTAGAAATAATTATCAAAATATACGCCAAATATCTCTTAAATGATGGATCGTTGAAAATGAACAGAAATGATTGTTTATTGATTAAATTATTTTCTAGCTTGAAAGCTGAACCGAAATTGGAAAGCACTGACTATCCTCCAACAAACATATATCATAATCAGTTACCTCAGAATCTGTCATTGGGTGGTAGGCTACCCAGCCTCCCCCCAAATCACTATAATCAAGATTCTATAGATCAAAGGCATTATGGATTAAATGGTACACGGCTAGACGATGGAAGATATGATCCAAGACTGCATAATCCAAGAGATAGCTCAGGTATTTTTGTTGTTGTTATGAAGCTAAGTTGTGATAGAAAGCGACAAATTTTGTCAATTGACGTCGCTGTATGAATTCCAGCTGATTTGTCTGATTGAAGGCAAAGCTCTCTAATGTTTTCCTAGAATATTTATTGGAAAGAAAAGCCTTTTGAAGACCTATCTAAGACAGAATATAAATAGCACAGTTTTAAAGACGCGCTTCCAAAATCTTTCCGGCCATGCTACTACCACATCGCGTTATTTTTCAGCTTTTAAAATCTATCATTCCCAAGAATTTTTTTTTAGAAATACATCAAGCGTGATAACCTCGTTTCCCGCGTGATATATATGAACAGTATTTTTTTCACATTTCTTTTGATTTTTCTTTACCCATGACTTCTCTATACATTTTATGTTTCAGATGTAAGTAATGCGTTGAACTTTCTGCAGTTTTAGAGAAAAATAGAAACAATGTGCCCATAGTTAGAGGGCTTGTTTGAGATCCTGTATACGGCCTTGTTTCAGCACCAAGTCGCTTGAAGCCAGCGCAGCTGCGAGTACTCTTTTTATGTCTCGATCTATTCAAAGTTTCAGCGAATTTATAAGTTATTTCAGCTAGGTTTTGGCCAATTTTTTTTTACATTCCTATATATCCAAAGCTTCACTCTTTTCACTCCTTCGACATATACATAGGGAGATATATAGACAGGGGCGTATTCAGGATTTTAGTTCGGGTTGGGTTTTACAAAAAAGAATTCTATAGACTTATTCTAAAGACCGACCCTGGAAACCGTTAGTCTGTCCCTTGTGGACGTAGGCGTTCCCACTAGGCATACTGTTTGGGCTCCTTAAGTTTCTTCTTTTTCTGCTTCCTATTTTTCTGTGCAAAAATCTATTTACATACAATTTTGTTATGTTTGTTTGAGTTGGACAAAAATTTAGAGGGGAGGGAGGAAGTGCAACCGGTTACCCTTATGGATATAGGTGTAATACTCAAGTGTAAGGCTGGTTTATCTTTATTCAAAAAAACTAAATTAACTGGACTGAAAGTAAGAAGCAACATTAAAATTTAAAGTGAAAAGAAATTATTCCGTATATGAGGAGCAAGGGCGGATCCAGGATTTTTTTTCGGGGGGGGGGGTTACTAATTTTTGACTCAGTTTTCGACTAATTTTACTGATTTTTACCTAGGTTTTACTAATTTTCGACTCGGTCAAAAATTTCGGGGGGGGGGGTTAAAACGGTGTAACCCCCCTGGATACGGCCTTGATGAGGGAGTTGCTCCTTCCTCAATACCTTGCTCTTTACGCTAAAGTTTTCTAGAACAAAAAAAATTATTCTAAATAAACGGTCCTTGTGTTTCAGGAGTCATAAGAATTTGGACAAAAATTCAAACTTTAGCGTAAAGAGCGAAGTACTCAGGAGGGGAAACCTCCCTCATATACGGAAAATGTTTTATTTGTTTTAATTTTTAATGTCACTCAGTATTTTAGTTGAAAAAATTTAACCACTCCCTCGGAATATTTCCCTTGCTACAATTCTGCCCTTAAATTCTGCACTTGCTACAACCCCCCCCCCTCCCCAGTAAATTTCTCTTCTTTCCTGGGGGATTTTCAGAAAATCCTCCCACCCCTTGTGAAACGCTGAAGTTTTCTAGAACAAAAAAATTTATTCTAAATAAACGGTCCTTGTGTTTCAGGAGTCATAAGAATTTGGACAAAAATTCAAACTTTAGCGTAAAGAGCGAAGTACTCAGGAGGGGAAACCTCCCTCATATACGGAAAATGTTTTATTTGTTTTAATTTTTAATGTCACTCAGTATTTTAGTTGAAAAAATTTAACCACTCCCTCGGAATATTTCCCTTGCTACAATTCTGCCCTTATATTCTGCACTTGCTACAACCCCCCCCCCCTCCCCTCTTCGGTAAATTTATCTTCTTTCCTGGGGGATTTTCAGAAAATCCTCCCACCCCCCATGAAAATTCCTCCAGAAAATTTCAATCTCGCAGAGAATTTCCCCAGAACATCCCCACATGTAAAATTGAATCGGCAAAGACAAATTAAGACAAATATAAGAGATTTCGCATGAGAATTTTGGCAAATTTCCTCAGTGTAAAATTTCCCCTGGAAACTTCCCTCCCCACGGACAACTCTCATCATGGGAAATTCCGTCAAGCAGAAAGTCTCCTCCCCTAATAAAAACACACACTTCCGTATACTTCCGAATAGCAATTACTGCACGTAAACAATGGGCAAATTTCGTAACTTACAGACCTTTCCCCAGGGAGTCATGTTACCCCCAAAGGCATAGTTATTGAACCTCTCATCTATGTTCAATAAAATATATATCTCACAATGAAATCAGACGACTTTAGGGAAAAAGGGCATGGGAGTTAGTTGCCCTCTAATCTTTTTGGTTAAGAAAGGGTTCTAGAACTTTAGATTCCTGATTAAATGAGCCTTCTCCCGATCTTCTAGAATAACTGGTTTGGTTCGATCACCCCCGGAAAATACAACAAACAAACAAATAAACACGTATCCTTGATGTTTCTTCTGCATTTCTTTCACGCATTCCATGGAAAATTCCCATGTCTGATATGCTGAATCTGATGGTGCGATTTTCACTAAGACTGTGAAACATTTTGGTGGTGTTTCCCCTCTTTTTTGAAAATAGGGCAAACTTTCTTACGCTCGTAATTTTTGATGGTAACATTTGACTTAATGAAATTTATTAAACTGGGAATCAGCATAGAAATTTGATTCTTTTGATGTATCTATTGTCATCAAACTCTGTTTTTTAGAATTTCGGTTACTATTGAGCCGCGTCTCTCCTTACTTACAGTTCGTTACCACGAACTGTTTGATTATCGAAGGTTGGCACATACGCCGCAATATTTTGTCTATGGGTAGGGGAGGGAATGTAATTTGGCAACCCCAATTGCTGAGAGAGAGCATGCAAACAATTTTAATATTGGCACATAAAAATTTAAGTTCCTTCTTTCACGTTAAATCAATCAAACAGTTCGTGGTAAAGAACTGTAAGTAAGGAGCGACCCGGCTCAATAGTAACCGAAACTCTAAAAAACTGAATTTTGATACCAACATGCACATCAAAAGAATCAAATTTGTTTGCTGATTTCAAATATATAAGTTTTATCAAGTTTAGTTCTACCCGTCAAAATTTACGCGCCTGAGAAAATTTGCCTGATTTTTGAAAAAAGGGGGAAACACCCCCTAAAAGTTATAGAACCTTAATGAAAATGGCACCATCGGATTCAGCGGATCAGAGAACCCTACTGTAGAGGTTTCAAGCTCCTATCTGAAAAAATGTGGAATTTTGTATTTTTTTTGCCAGAAGAAAGATCATGGATGCGTGTTTTTTTTTTTTTTTTCCAGTGGTGATCGTATCAACCAAGTGGTCCTAGAATATCGTGGGAGGGCTCATTCGAACGAAAATTAAAAGTTCTAGTGCTCTTTTTAATTGACCAAAAAATGGAGGGCAACTAGGCCCCCTCCCATGCTCATTTTTTTCCCAAAGTCACCTGATCAAAGTTTTGAGATAACCAATTTGTTCAGCATGGTCGAAAATATAATAACTACGTCTTTTTGATAACTTAATCCCCAAAGTCTCCGGGGGGGGGGGGGCTGAAAGCTATGAATTTTACCCAATGTTTACATATTGTATTGGTTATTGGGATGTATACAGACGTTTTTAGGGGGGATTTTTTCTGGTAGTGGGGGGGGGGGGAATGGGTCGGGGGTTATGTGGAAGGATCTTTCCATGGGGGAATGGACATTGCTATGAATGGGGCGCCGGATTTTCCTGGTACTATTTAAAAAAAAAGATCAGAAATTAAAAAAAAAACAAACTAGTTTTTCAATTGAAAGCAAGGAGCAACATCAAAACTTAAAACGAACAGAAATTATTACGTATATGATTGGGTTCGCCCCCCAGTTGATACCTTGCTCTTTAAGCCAAAGATTTTTTAGTACTTTCATAAGAGCTATTTATTCTAATTAATGGCCTTGGTGATACAGGGGTCATTTTTGAAGAATTGGAACAAAGTTCGAACTTTTAAACAGTTCGTGGTAATGAACTGTAAGTAAGGAGCGACCCGGCTCAATAGTAACCAAAACTCTAAAAACCGCAATTTTGATACCAATAGATACAACAATAGAATCACATTTTTATGCTGATTTCAAATATATAAGTTTCATTAAGTTTAATTTTACCCATCAAAAGTTACGTGCCTGAGAATATTTGCCTTATTTTTGAAAAAAGCGGGAAACAACCCCTAAAAGTCATAGAACTTTAATGAAAATTAAATAAAAAAAAACAAGTTTTTTAAACTGAAAGTAAGGAGCGACAATAAAACTTAAAACGAACAGAAATTATTCCGTATATGAAAGGGGCTGTCCCCTTCTCAACGCCTCGCTCTTTACGCTAAAGTTTTTTATTGTTTTAAAAAATAAAGTTGTGAGACAGAGTCAAACTTTAGCGTAAAGAGCGAGGCGTTGAGGAGGGGACAGCCCCTTTCATATACGGAATAATTTCTGTTCGTTTTAAGTTTTATTGTCGCTCCTTACTTTCAGTTTAAAAAACTTGTTTTTTTTATTTAATTTTTGAACGTTTTTGAATAAATGCAGGTTTTGATCTTGGCTCACCGTACATGAATAATTAAAACAAAATTTTCATATTAATTTACTTTTATTTAGTTAAATGGCTTTCTCGAAACTTGTTTAATTATATTTACGAACGTTTTTATTAGTAATAAATATACATAACTTACGAATTAACTTACGTAACGAACTTCTATATTCATATATTTTTAATTTGTTTATTAGGGGGTTCGCCCCCTAGTCAATACCTTGCTCTTTAAGCGAAAGTTCGAATTTTGTTCCAATTCTTTAAAAATGACCGCTTAATCACAAAGGCCGTTAATTAGAATAAATAGCTCTTATGAAAGTACTAAAAAATCTTTGGCTTAAAGAGCGAGGTATTGACTACGGGGTGAACCCAATCATATATGTAATATTTTCTGTTCGTTTGAACTTTCGATGTTGCTGCTATTGCAGTTGAAATAGTTGTTTTTTTATATTAAATTTCTGATTTGCTTTAAATAATGCTGGGAAGTCCGGCGTCCCCTTCATAGCAATGTCCCTTCCCCCATGAAAACTTCCTTCATGGAAAGATCCTCCCACATAACCCCCGAACCACCCCCCCCCCCCCACTACCAGGAAAAATCTCCCCTGAAAACGTCTGTATACTTCCAAATAACCAATACTATATGTTAACATTGGGTAAAGTTCATAACTTTCAGCCCTCCCCCCGGGAATTTCGGGGGATTAAGTCATCCTAAAAGACATACTTATTATATTTTCGAACATGCTGAACAAAATGGCTATCTCAAAATTTTGATCAGGTGACTTTGGGAAAAAAATGAGCGTGGGAGGGGGCCTAGTTGCCCTCCATTTTTTTTGGTCACTTAAAAAGGGCACTAGAACTTTTAATTTCCATTCCAATGAGCCCTCCCACGATATTCTAGGACAACTGGGTCGATACAATCACCCTGGGAAAAAAAAAAAAAAATAAATAAACACGCACCCGTGATCTTTCTTCTGGCAAAAAATGCAAAATTCCACATTTTTGTAGATGGGAGCTTGAAACCTCTACAGTAGGGTTCTCTGATACGCTGAATATGATGGTGTGATTTTCATTAAGGTTCTATAACTTTTAGGGGGTCTTTCCTCCTTTTTTCAAAAATCAGCCAAATTTTCTCAGGCGCCTAACTTTTGATGGGTACAATTAAACTTAATGAAACTTATATATTTGAAATCAGCATTAAAATCTGATTCTTTTGATGTATCTATTTGTATCAAAATACCGTTTTCTAGAGTTTCGGTTACCATTGAGCCGGGTCGCTCCTTACTTACAGTTCGTTACCACGAACTGTTTGATCACACATTCAGATTCAGCATATTAGAGAACCCTACTCTAGAAGTTTCAAGCTCCTATCTGCAAAAATGTGGAATTTTGAATTTTTTGCCAGAAGAAAGATCACGGATGCGTGTTTATTTATTTTTTTATTTTTCATTTCCCCAGGGGTGATCGTACCGATCCAGTAGTCCTAGGATATCGTAAGAGGAAACATCTGAATGTAACTTAAAAGTTATAGTGCCCTTTTTAAGTGGCCAAAAAATTGAAGGACAACTTGGCCCCCTCCCACGCTAATTTTTTCCCGAAGTCACCCAATCAAAATTTTGAGATAGCCATTTTGTTCAGCTTAAGGAGCACAGGAAAGGCAATGGTAGACCACGGAATCAAATTGGGAAGAAAAAGTCTCCTGGACTTAGATTATGCTGATGATTTAAGCATCCTAGGTGAAAGTGTGAGCAAAATGAATGAAGTTTTAGAGGTTTTGCGAGTTCAGGGTGCTAGAATAGGTTTGAAAAGTAATGTTAAAAAGACTTACTCACTAAGGCTCGGAATAAGTGAAGATTAAAAGGTGACGTCGGATAATGAAAAGATTGATAAGGTGGGCAGCTTCACTTACCTCGGTAGTATTATTAGTAAAGATGGTGGGAGCAGTGAAGATGTTAAAAGTAGAATAGCCAAGGCTCAGGGTGTTTTCTCACAGTTAAAAATAAGTTTGGAAGAATAGGAAGATAAGTCTGCAAACCGAGATTAGAATATTAGAAGCTACAGTGATGACAGTGGTCAAACATGGCTCTGAAGCATGGGTGCTCTGGAAAGCGGATGAAGATTTGCTAGATTTTTTCCAGAGAAATTGCTTAAGGATTGTTTTGGGTACCTCGCTGACTGACCGTATTTCGAACAATAGGCTATACGAAAAATGTGGTTCAATACCGCTCTCTAGGGCTATAATGAAAGAAAGGTTGAGTTGGCTAGGGCACGTTGTGCGGATGAAGGATGACAGATTGCCGAAGATTGTTCTTTTCGGCCATCCGTCTAGAGCTAAACGGAAAGCAAGTCATCCTCGTCTGGGGTGGGAGGACGTCATAAAGAAAGATTTAAAGGAAATGGGAACTTCGTGGGCGGGTGTAAAAAGGGAGGCTTTAAATAGATTGGGATGGAGGAGGAGCGTGCGTAGCTGTGTTGGCCTCAGGCGGCTTGGTGCTGCGGTGAGTTGTTAGTAGTAGTAGTATAGTTGAAAATCTAATAAATATGTCTTTGAGGATGACTTAATCCCCCACAGTTCCTGGGTGAAGGGCTGCAAGTTTTAAGCTTTGCCCATTGTTTACATATAGTATTGGTTAATGGGAAGTATACAGACGTTTCAGGAGGGTTTTTTTCTTGTGGGGGGGGGTCGGAGGAGGGGGTTTCGGGGAAGGATCTTTCCAAGGAGGAGTTTTCCTTGGGGGAAGGGACATTTCTATGAAGGGGGCGCCAGATTTTCCAGCATTATTTAAAAAAAAGATCAGAAATTAAATTAAAAAAACAAGTTTTTTCAACTGAAATTAAGGAGCAATATTAAAACTTAAAACAAACAGAAATTATTACGTACATGAGGGGTTCGCCCCCTAGTCAGTACCTCGCCCTTTACGCAAAAGTTTATTTAGTACTTTCAAAAGAGCTATCTATAATTAACCGGCCTTTTTGATTCAGTGGTTTGTGATTCGAACAAAATTCGAACTTTAGCGTAAAGAGCGAGGTATTGACTTGGGGTAAACTCCCTAATATACCTAATAAGAACATACAAATATAGAAGTTCGTTACTTAAGTTAATTCGTAAGTTACGTCAGAACAAAATTTCGAGAAAGCCATTTAGCCAAAAGGAGTAAAATTAATATGCAGATTTCATTCTAACTATTCATGTACGGTGAGCCAAAATCAAAGCTGCATTAATTCAAAAACATTTAGAAATTAAATAAAAAAAAAAAAACAAGTTTTTTTAACTTAAAGTAAGGAGCGATATTAAAACTTGAAACGAACAGATATTATTCCGTATATGAAAGGGGCTGTCCCCTCCTTAACGCCTCGCTCTTTACGCTAAAGTTAGACTCTTTCTCACAAATCTATTTTTTAAAACAATAAAAAAACTTTAGCGTAAAGAGCGAGGCGTTGAGGAGGAGACAGCCCCTTTCATATACGGAATAATTTCTGTTCGTTTTAAGTTTTAATGTCACTCCTTATTTTCAGTTAAAAAACTTTTTTTATTTTTTATTTAATCTTGTTACAGAGACCCTATCACACTAGTAGGTATGCGTTGAAACACAATCCCATAGGAGTTGACGTAATTAACCAGATCATAATTAATAAACCATAATTTGTTAATAAACATAATAAATATTTCTTTTAGTGCTACTTTAAGAGAGAAACGAGGCAGAATGTTAGGAATTCAGTTCTAGTCTATATCAGCTAATTTAATGCTCTAATTAGGCTATTATCGCCATACTAATGATCAGTTCTTTATATTGTTTTTTTTTTTAGTTTGAAGTGATTGGTTTTTCTTTCTTGATGACAATTTGGAAACTTTGAAACATAATATTACAGTCAAAGTCTAATTTTTAAGTTTCCTAAGTTGAATACAAACCTTACTTAATTTTGACTCGAGGGCACAAAATTCGTAACTAAAAATCATTTGATGTTGTGGAAAACCGTGTAAGGCGCTTAATGCTATGCAAGACGTCAGTCAAATACAAAAGCACCGTGATGATGTTATTTTGAATGAAATGCAGGCATTACTTCCCTGAATTTTAACAAATCCATAAAAGTTCCTGCATTTTGTTTAAAAGTTGAACTTCTCCCGGTTCTAGACCCAACGTCACTTGCAAAATATAGTAAATATTTGTCGAAAAATATAGCTGTTTTACAATTCGTCTGTAACAAATGTTTCATCTGAAGCTTCAGTTTGTACTTCCATAGTATATAACACTAGTTCTTGGACTCAGTGGAAAGGTTTAAAGGCAGTTTTGGTAACGGGAACTGGTTCTAGAAAAGTCCGCATCAGCAGGGGAAAAGAATTTGGCAAGCGCCATCTTGGTTTTATGAACTAAATTTATTTTCCATTGGAAGAAAAAAAATACTATTGTAAAACCAATGTTTCCGAATACTTAAGCAGTCTTTTCAATATACATTACCCTATTAGAAATTTTGCTTTATTAGATTGCTAAAGGTTATCCTTATTGTTATTAAAAAAATATATTGTAACCTTAAAAGTTACAATTTTTATTGTTGCTTTCCTTGCGAAAGAAAGGTGAGAATTGTGACAGTGCTTTTCAGAGTTTTGACGTCACTTCATCTTGAGATGACATCAGAGTGTTGACGTCAGAGTCATCTTATTTTGGCGCTAAAATTCAATAAACACTTGGTCGACCCGTCGCAACGTGCTATTTTTCCTTCCTAAGTTCTACTTTGCTAGATAATGGAAGGGGGATACTTTCCTAGCAGAAGAAGGCAATAGTAATGATAGAGATATTTATAATAGTAATAGAAATATTTACCCTGAGGTAAATAGAGGGTTTTTGGAGTGATCGCAATGTTTTTTTTGCTATTTTTTTATTTGTTATTTTAGTTCTATAGTGGCCGGAGCGCCCTATGATGGAAAGGCACCTTAAAAAATCCGACTCGAAGTTTTTTTTTTCATATTGGTAATTAGTTTAGAATACTCCAAATTATTTCTGATTAGTTGTTAGCTGTTTAAACTTCAGGATTAGATGAAAGGGTAAAACTTCTTCTTTTTAGGTGTTTGTGAAGGGTAGGTGGTCCATGAATAAAGTTAATGGTTCTCTATTTTAGTGATGTTGGCATCACTGAGAGGGGAGGAGGCAAATGAAGAAAATTTTAAGTTTCCACGAAAAGTTTGAAAAACCTTTGTGTTTATTGAAATAGAACCAGTTTCTTTTAGTCACTTTACCTGTTCCCATTTACTTTCGTTGATTTCAACGGAACAGTGTTTTACCATTTTGATGCATATGTCATGTGCTGCATGCAGTTGGGTAGAGTGCTTGACGGTAACCAATTGCGGTATAGAGTCTTTATCGTTTTTGTGATAGCAATCGTCTTCGTAGAACACGACTTTGCACTCAAATAGAAATGAGACAAACGGTTTTTGTTTTGCAGTTTGAATTTTCTTTTAAGTCAAAATATAAGGCACTAAATAATAATTATAACTAAAATCTACGCCGTCTTTATTTTCAAACTGTGCATCTATCTTTTTCTTCAAAATCCTCTTTTTCACTCTTATATGCTTATTTGTTTCGAAAATCCAAAGTTTGTGTTGAACACATAAGCGGATTTACTCTAGTTTTCCAAATAACAACCAAAAACTGTTATTTCTCCTAAATTTTGCTATTTTTAACAAAATAGGTTGTTTAAGATAGTAGAAATCTGCTACTTGTGATAACATCGAACCAAGACGAGTAGAACTACACATTTTTTTCAACTGCTAAAACTCCAAATAGCTCCTGTAAAATAGAAACTAGTCTTCAGAAGGTTTTAAGAAAAGATTGTCTAACACAAGAATTTCTACTGGGGGTGGAGGAGAGGGGAAACTTCGGATAAAAGCCATTGGTGAACATCAGAAAATACAGAAGAAATGTTAATAGTCTTGAAGGGAACATATACCCGAAGGATTCTCCTCTTAAATTCCCGAACACCGGTTTCTTCGTTGTATATAATATTTATATATTTAGAGAATTTTGCTGAATGTAAGATTTGAGAAAACCAGTTTCATACTTCAGAGGGCTCCGCCACAGCCCTCAGGGTAAGGGTTGTAAGTTATGCCCTGGGGGCATATAAGGTTTTTATAGAAAATGTTGTCGTAGAAACTTCAGAAAAGGGCTCATTCGATTTGAAATTCAAAGGGCTAGTGCCCTTTTTGATAGTCGAAAGTGATTAGTAATATTTTTTGTTGTTGTTTAGACCAGGGAGTTTCGTATCGAAGGAGTTGTCGTGGAAACTTCAAAAAATATAAATGTTTTTACTTTTATAACTTTAATAAATCAAATAAATTTAACATTTTGATTACTAAATATCAGTATATGTATATTAAACTGATAATGCACATTCATTTGTATTTTATTTTTTTTCAGTAAAGTGCAAATTTTGTTCTGGCCTTGGGAAGGCATAGGGGTCTTGCGCCCAACTTATGTTAATTTCTGCTCGTTTTGAGTTTGAATCGGTTATTTATTTTAATTTCTGTTCGTTTTGGGTTTCATTTATTTATTGATCCTGATTTGTGGTAGTTTCGAGCTTGGTAGATTATTTTATTTTTGCTCATTTTTTGTTTAATGGAGTTCTTTACTTGTCTTTGAAAAACTTATTTTGAGGAAAAAGTTTTTTTAATTAATTACAATAAATATTAGTAGATTAATAAAGCTACTCCTGTAAAAAAAAAAAAAAAAAAAAAAAATGTTTAGATTAGCCTAAACTAATCAAATAGAGAAATGAGGACTCTCCACGAAATCAGAGGACAAATTTATTAATTTTTTTTGTATAAAACCTAACTGAAACTTCTAAGCAGCATGTTCAACTTTTCACAATTCCTTTGAAATTTGACTGTTCTGATTTTAGATCCTCAATGACTTTGGCTATTTTATTCACTTTTCCGAAACCCTTGCTGCTCCCATTGCTAAAGAATAAGCGCGAACCCGGCTGGATATATTCTGGGTATTGCTTGAAATAAAACACAACTGAAGCATGGTCGTCAGTGCGCAAAAAATTTCGGTTGTGTATATATTTTACAACAGCCGTTTGCCGAACACTTCCTGTGAATACTGTAGTTTCAAAGCGAGGGCGAATTTCAGTTGGGTGGTAAAGAACACAGATTTCCGCCTAAATAAAAGAAAGAATTAGTTAAGGTAAAAAACAGCACACAGCGGTAACTTTATTTTTCCGCTTCAACACAGCTTCAAATTAAAGCTCACGCCCTATTCGGCAATTAATACTGTTGATGGGTACATGATGGATCTGCTTCAAATACCACTCGAGTTCAATTAATAGAGAATGTAGACAATTTAATGAAATTATAAATAATCCGGTTGGTAAAGCCCCGAATATGAATTTATATGAAAATTTTGAGAATATTATTGATAGTGTGTTTGTGGAGGAGCTGAGATTTTGGGACTCCGGAGCTCGGTGGGTTGATGCACTCCCGGTTGTGCATCTAAACGTTCAGGGCCTAAATTGCTCGTTTGATGATATTCAATTATTATGTAGGAATTCGTGCCCTGCAATTATCGGTCTCTGTGAAACATTTTTGAGCGAGAAAAATCAGGTGCTTTTGGATATTCCCGGTTATATGTCGATATTTCTTAACCGCAAGACGGCCCAAAAAGGTGGACTCGGATTTTACATCCGAAATAATTTTCATGCTGTACTAAGACAGGATTTATGTACAAATAATGAAAAGGTATTTGAGTCACTTTTTATAGAAGTCCCAATCAACGCTAAGGAAAGGATAATAATAGGCGAAGTATATCGTTCTCCAAGTGGGTCTATAACCCAATTTATGGAAACATTAGAAGATGTTCTTGGAAAAGTTTTTTCTGAAAAATCCGAAGTTGTATTAATGGGCGACTTTAACATCGACCTTGCGGAACCGTCATCTAGACAGGCTTCTGATCTTTTGTCTTTACTAATTTCGTATGGATTAGCTCCTTGTATAAACATACCGACAAGGATTTCTAACCAGACAGCAACATTAATTGACAATATTTTTTCATCACTACACTCCATTAAGAATGAAGTACTGCTTTCTGATACTTCCGACCATTTGCCAGTTGCAGCCTTGTTTCCAATCCTCCAAAATCCACAAAGATTAGTCCCCCAAGATACACCGAGATTATGTTGCTCACCAGTGGAGCTGGATAAACTGAAAGAAGATCTGAGTACATCTTCATGGGACTTTTCATTACCAGAAAATATTAATTTGGGCAATTATAACGATATATTTGGCCAGTTTTATGACACTGTTAAGGAAAAATTCGCGGCTTATTGTCTAAAAGCTCCTTTAAGGAATCCTCGATCAAGAAGATCAACACCCATAGCTCCCTGGCTAACACCGGGAGTCCTCAAGTCAATAAATAGGAAGCAGAACCTTTGGAAAGAGTACAAAAACAGACCAAGTGATGCTAAATTAGAAGCATTTAAGTTGTACCGTAATATGCTGAAATCAATTATTCGGAGAACAAAAACAGTGTATTATACTAAGAGATTTGATGATTGCGGTAGAAATATAAAGAAGACGTGGGACGTGATTAAGGAATTTAGTCGGCCATCGAAAAAACTAGAAGGTCTCCCTAAGTCTCTTATGGTAGACGATCAACTTATCACAGAAAAAGGCCAAGTACGACATCATATGAACAAATTCTTCGCGGAGATAGGGAAATCAACTGCTAATAGTGTTTCTCACTGCTCGGTGTCTCAGACTTGGAAGCAGTTCCTAGGCCCCCCGTGCTTGAAATCAATGGCTCTTGAGGACGTTACAGTGCAGGAAATTACAAATATTGTTTTGTCCTTAAAGAATTCTTCAACAGGTTTTGACAAAATTTCTGCTAAAGTAATTAAACATATCCTTCCGTCGATTATCACCCCACTTTGCCATTTGATTAATAGGTCATTTCAACTAGGAGTATTTCCTCAACGTCTTAAATTGTCGCGTGTGATAGCTCTCTTTAAAGGAGGTGACCGTGAGGATCCTGGGAATTATAGGCCGATCTCTCTTTTGTCAGTGTTCTCTAAGATATTTGAAAGGCCAATGCTCAAACGTCTGGTAAGGTTTCTTGAAGCTAAATCTTTTTTTCATAAGCATCAGTTTGGGTTTCGCGCAAAGTACTCTACAGAACATGCTTGTAATAAACTTCTTCAGTTTATACGACAATCTTTAGACTCTAATCTTATTCCTGCAGCCATTTTTCTTGATGTAAAGAAAGCTTTTGACAGCCTTACACACAAGATTCTCATTGGTAAACTTTCTCATCATGGTGTGCGTGGGGAAGCATTGTCTTGGCTCTCTTCATACCTTACTGACAGATCTATTGCCATGGAAAATACAGACAAGGAAGTTCCAATTGAATACGGAGTACCCCAAGGTTCTATTCTTGGGCCAACCCTATTCCTGATATATGTGAACGACCTCTACCGACTTCTAAACACCCCAATTCCCAATGTCTGCTGTGGATTGTGTCACAAATGTTACTCTCAGACTATGTCGGCGTCCACATCTGATAGTCGAGAAGAACTGGTATCATTTGCAGATGACACTACTCTAGGTGCTGCAGCTCCGGATGAGTCATCCCTTATTCTAAAGCTTCAAGCAATGACTGAAAAGATACTCAATTGGTTTGACATAAATCAACTAGCTTTAAATGTAAAAAAATCGTACCTTCTTATTTTTTCCCGTACAGGTGTGAGCTGCCCCACAATTACTGAGCTTCCTACACCAAGAGGCTCCATAAGTCGCCCCCCAGATCGATATGTGCGATTCCTGGGAGTTCTTTTGGATGAAAATTTATCGTTTAAGTTGCACGTTCAAGTAATAAGAGTGAAAATTTCCCGTGGACTTGGAATCATCCGTAAACTAAAGCGTTTATTTCCTTTTCCTATACTCCGTCTTTTATATTTCTCTCTCATTTTCCCTTATATATGTTACTGTTCGTCTGTGTGGATGTCTACATTTTCTTCTGTACTTGCTCCTGTTCATATTCTTCATGAGAAAGCGGTAACAGTTCTCCAGTCGACTACACACTCTCCTGTTAATCTCCTTAAGATTAGAGATATTTATGTTATATCTCTAGCTTCGTTGGCATATCAATTCTTCCACGGAGATCTCCCATTTTGTTTTTCTGGACTACTTAAGCCAGTAGGGGAAGTAAATTTTTACTCAGTTCGAAACAGGGAGGATGTTATGATTCCGGCTACTCCCTCGGTTCGTTCAGACTTTGGTCTGGTCGTGACTGTGGGACGTGCTTGGAACTTGGTTCCTGCTGAGATTCGTCAGTCACAAACACTTGGCTCCTTTAAAAGACAGATGAAAAGTTTCTTATTAAAGCTAAATAGTAATTAGTTTATAGTTGTTGTATTGTTTTTTTTTTTGTTGGCGTTGGATCCTCGATGATGTAGAGAATTTTTTCATTTTTGATTTATTTATTTTTTGTCGGGTGATAGGAGGGTCGCTGTTTCGTGTGGACTGTCGGTGAGTTGACTTCTTTTCCTTATAGATTTATAAGTTAAACACTGTTTAGTATTGTTTATGCCAAGTTTTAATATTAGTCATTTATTCTGTGTCGTTTCCCAAATAACGGGCCATTGAGCCCTTTGGGATATTGTTTTTGTTATTGTTATTTATGGAAATAAATGGAACTTGAACTTGAACTTGAACTAATGCCAGTAAAAACAGCGGAAATGCCTGGGAAAATGCTGAAAGGCTGCCCCCCCCCTCTAGAAATTACACAAGAAAAATAAAACCAAACAATAAGCTAACCTGGTTCTACCAGGTTAGCTGCAAATTTGGTTCTTCGACATTCTTACTTGTTTGAGGTGTTTCAACCTAGCCTTGCATCAAGGATCACTCAGACTTGTTTAGTTTATGATAAACGATTTTACTACTAATACTTACAGTATTTCAAGCAATTGAGCATTTTCCATGTTCTACTGCCCTTTGATAAAAAATATTTCTCTTGTGTCTTAAAAGAAATGTTATAATAGTTTAAAACTTAAGGATGAGGGGGAGGGGGGGGGGCTCATTTGAGGGGGATTATATGGATGACTTGTCGATCCTTGAAGTATGTCACAGGAGTATTTGAAGTAACTCCTTTTGGATGAAGCTAAGAATCTAAATATAAAAGTAGATAGCACTAAATCAAATACAATGAAGGTTCACTACTTAAAATCTACCCTCGTTTTTCTATACCCACCCCACCCGAAACGCTAATATCAACTTAAACTCCTTATAGTGCATTTACACAGCGGAAATCCGTCCGGATTTAGCAATCCGTGCGGAGATTCAGCCTGTTTTCGTGCTTGAAAAACTCTAGCTTTCCGCAACAATTTGGTCGAATCAGGACCGATTTTTGGTAAGATTTTTAAATGAATAAAACCATGACTAAGGATCATCAAAAACTTCACGATCTTGTAACATTGGTTCAAGGTTACCCCAACGTGTATGATACTGTTCACCCAGGCTATAAGAAAACCAAGAAAAATGGTCTCATTTGGCTCTTTACTGCTCAACAGCTTTCAGAGGAGGGTCACACTGATGCATTTATTTGAAAACTTCGCCTTAACACGTAGCGTTTTCAGGGCCATCGTCCAAAAAGATACGGACGGGTTTCCGCATGGATTTCCAAAATGTATAAATGAACCATTAGTGTCACAATTTCTAGTAATCTTAAGCGGGGCATGTAGGTTTGAAATACTGTTAAACAAGCAAACACATCACTACTTTTAAATAAATTTAAATGCCTTAAAATACATTCCCTCTGTGTTTACTTATCCTTTGTCAGGGCGTTATTGGAGTATGCATATCCGGTCCGGTATTCACAATTTTCAAGTGAGTTTAGAGAGAAACTCGAGTCAGTCCAAAAGCGTTGACTTAGAATCATTTACAGAGAGAGTAAAATCCCCTACTCTTTCCTCCTTAAAGCCGCATGCATTACCACCTTAAAAGAAGGGAGGGATAAAATTTGCTTGCGTTTTGCAAAGTATGTCAGTCCCAATCCTCACACTGAGGACTTTACTTTCAGATTTCACAACCCCATTAGACCTTGATTCCCCCACTTAGCGTCCACAGCAATTCCAACTAACTCTCCAATCCATGCAGTTGCCAAGAGATTTTCATCCCCTTTATTTTGGAGCACCTTAATAATTTCAAATATAGGTCCTGAACAAAAAAAATCCTTTCGACTCTTTTTATGTACACAAAAAAATAATAAATAAATAAATATTACACTTTGCCCACACAGCTCTTTACTTAGGCGGAACTTTTGCATTATCTATGATGATGTGTTATCACAGTAACTATTCACCTTTTTCTATTGCCATATTCATTTTTGCCTATTTTTGATGCTTCTTTGGCTCTAGTTTTTTCTGTGTTTCAATCTTTAAGCTCTATTCTTTAATCTAGTCTTTTACACAATCATTTCTTTAGTTATCAGTATTTCTGATTGTTTCTCTTATTCTTTGTGATTATGACTTGCATTACATTTGTGGTTCCAAATGTTTTGGTGTTTACATTATTTGACGTGAAACGCGAATTCGGCTATTTTTATTTAGCCTATGATAGTCGTTTCTCAATAAAATATTATCTTATCTCACACAATATTATGGTTAAGAAATTATCATCAGATTTTAATTCCAAAGCTTGAATTAAATAACAATAACAAAACATAAACAGTATTTATGGCGGTTTTGATCACATAAGTTTACAAAAGACCGAAAACTACAATATTTTAGCTGTTTCTGTATTAAGCCTAAGACTGAACATTTGCAGTAACAATATTTTTTTGTAATTTACATAACCGGGTTTCAAGTCTACGGCAAAGGTCATTAGCTGATAAATAGGGAATTTATTAATTTAGCTAAGGTAATCTATCAGGTTTGAAACGTCTAGCGAAGAACAACTCTTAAAAAGGCAAAAATAAAATACTATTTTACTAAAGACGTCCCACTTCCAGGCTACGTTTAGTCTGAGACAGAAAGCATCTCAGCAAATTTTTAGAAAATGAGCCAACATTATTTAATTAATCTGTACTTCCTAGTAACTTAATCTTGACCAAAAGATTTGCATTTTAGTCCACAATTTTCACTGGCTTGTATAATCCTCGGTTTTCTCTTTTTTCCTCGTTTTTCTCGCTACTATTTTGTCGTTTTAGCTTAATCGAAAAAAAAAAAAAAAAATATGTGCCCAAGCACGTTCTTCTCTTTTTCCTTGGTTTGTGATTTAAAGAATTCTTTCTTTTTTTTCAGTCGTATCTCAAACAATGTGGTTAATTTTTGAAATTATTACTTGAATCTAACGGTCATCGATTTTCAGAGCCATTACGGTAATTAGAGCGAATATTTTTCACTTACCCGCACCCCAACTATACAAAACGAAGACGCTCATGCCCTTTCTTTGAGGAATGTAGACACACTCATAAGAAGGATAAATAGAGTTTTAAGGTATAATGTATTACAAGGTAGTTGCAGGGAAAATGGTATTTTCTAAGGAAATTGGTACGTGTCTAGACACACAAGGAATTCACAACGACTTTGGTGTTATATTATCTTACCGAGAGGAAGGTACAGCATGCGTAGTCTTTAAATACTTTCAATTAGTAAGGATTGATAAAATTTGGTGTTATATTATCTTACCGAGAGGAAGTTGAAAGTGAATTAATTATATTCTTTGGTTGCATTGAAAAATTAGCAGATGTAATCTATCTTATTGAATAGATTTAGCAAAAAAATCAAGAAGCGATAAGCCAACTTTAAAAATGCTTTAGAGAGAAACTTACGCTGAAGTATTCAGTCGATTCTGGTTTTGCCTCTGGGGACAGTAACACCATCCCTTTACGTAATAAATTGTGAAAGTCCTTGTCGAGAACCACAGACGCGCTTTGACCAGCATATACAGTTTTATGCGATAGAGTGTTTCTATGAATCGAGGATGTTCGTGCACGGCGGAATTCTCCACCAACGAAGGGCCCTACAAATAAAAATACCGTCAATGTAATATGAGTCACGACAAAAATATTTTGCGATAAGAATAAAAATTAAAAGGAAGAGTCACAGACATCTTCAAGAAGTCTTTCCTCTTATTAATTATAAAAATAGTTATGATAAGCTCATTAATCCTTCTTGAGTTCATAACATTGTTAATTACCCCCCCCCCCCCCTGTTAGCTCAGATTTCAGCACTTTGACTATGTCGTCTCAAAGTCGGAATTGACCAGTTCTGATGGCCACTTTAACAGTTTTGTTCACTTGACGCTTTTAGAAAACTGTGAAATATTTCTTTCATCCATCTAGTCTGTATCCTAGTTTCTTGCTTTGGCTATAGTGAGAAGCTGTTTTTTGAGAAATTTCATTCCAGGTGTCCTAAGTCATTGAATTTTTCAAGAGCAGATCAACTTCAAATTTTACATGGGAAGGTGGTATTTTGAAATTCCTACTTCAAATATTTTCCTACTTCTATGATTCAAAACAGTTCTTTGAAGAATTCTATCACGTGTCTTTGGTTAAAAAAAAAACAAAAAACTTGCAATCAGCCTGCTTTTCCCAAGCCACAGTCTGCTGCAAGTTAAGACCGCTAAAAGAACATTTCTTAATCCTGAAAAGTAGTTAGGCTGCTACACTTGGCCAATACGAAGGAAATGATACAAGAAAGGATCGAATATAAAAACAAGCAACATTAAAGATCATGTTCCATAGAAGTTTTATATTCCATATGGCAAAGTTTCATTCAATGTAAGAAAAAAAAGAAACGTTACAAAAATGGCAGGAAATAGATGTCCCTTGGATAGCAATTAGGCTCTAATTGGAACTAAAAGAAACTTTTTTTTTAGACCGAGACTCCTTGTCTCGATAGTGTCGCATAGTTAGATACAGCTTATATCAACATCACTATTCATCCTATAGTCGTCTATAACCAAAAACAAAACAGACAACATTAGAGAAGAACTGAAAGTTACTAGATGTCATCGTCTAAAATATAAACTTTAGCATTCAACTGTATAAGTTTCCAATGGTACTTCGGTGGAATATTACAAAGACTTTCTAAATACCACTGCCTCAAGTTAATTTGAGTCTCTTCTGCCATCCTATGCGTGAAGTGCCTAGCGATTCTAGGAAAAACCTGATTAAACCCCCTTATAAGAAATACTAATAAAAGTGATTATGGTAATTATAGGAATTAGTCTGGTTTCTGTAGGTAGCAAATTATTTAGTATGATGATACTTTTTAAACTTAGAGATGCTGTAAAAAAAATTTCAAGAGAAGAACCGTGCGGTTTTAGGAAGGGTAGAGGATGTAATGACCAAATTTTCATTCTTAGATTGATAATTGAGAAGTGCCTGAGTCATCAAACACCTTTCATAGCGAATGTCTTATCCTTTTATGGTATACCAGACAAATACATTGAAGTGATTAGCACTATGTACGAAAATAACACAGCTGCGGTTAAGGCAGGAAATGAGGTCAGTAGCTGGTTTTGTATTAGATTAATCTGAGTAGGGTTCTAAACCCTATGATTTCTATGAGCCAGAATATAATTTGTACTTTACTGAAAAAAAAAATCAAATGAATTTACTGAAAAAAATTTGCATTGTCGGTTTAATATAAATACGCTGTTATTTATTCCTTAAAATCTTAATTGATTTTTGATTTCTTAAAGTTATAAAAGTGAAAACATTTAAAAGAATTTTTTTCAGTAAAGTACAAATTATAGCATGGCTCTTAGAAATTATGGGTTTAGAAACCTACTCAGATTAATTTCTGCTCGTTTTGAGTTTGACATATTTTAATTCTTTTTTTTTCATTTATTTATTAATACTGATTTGTGGTAGTTGTATACTGGGTAGATTATCTGATTCTATTTTTGTTCATTTTTGGGTTGATGGAGTTCTTTACTTTTTTTTAAAAAACTTATAGTGTGCAAAAAGTTTTTTTGATTAATTTCTGTTCGTTTTATATTGACAGAATCTTTTCCAGGGAGAAAGAGTGAGCCTCTTCTGAAGTTAAACAACCATCCCTTCCATAAAAACCTTTAATACACCCTGGGCCTAACTTACAACCCTTGCCCTAAGTCTCTGGGGTTTGTTTCAACCCCAAAAGCCGTGTTATATGATATTTAGACTATTTTGAATAGAATGACTATCTCATTATTTCTATTAGAAGCATTTCGGGACAATATGACGTGTGTGTAGGGGGGAGAGGGTAGCTACACTCTGATCACTTTGAATCTTAAAAATGCACTAGAGCGTCTGATTATCAATCCGTGTGTGTTGGGAGCTCTCGGGGGTTTGTCATCCTCAAATACATAATTTCCAGAACTTTCAACTACGTTGAACAAAATGGCTATCTCAAAACATTGATTGAATGGGTTTGGGGTTATGGTGGGCGTGAGAGGGGGGTTAGTTGCTCTCCATTCACTTTTGACTATTAAAAAGGGCACTAGCCCTTTCAATTTCCAATCAAATTAGCCCTTTTTGAAGTTGCTACGACAAAACTTTCTTTAAAAACCATATATCACCCCAGGGCAAAACTTAAAAACCTTACCCTGAGGGTTATGGGGGTAAGGGATTTGGTATCCTCGAAGACATAATTTCCAGACCTTTCTAATAGGTTTAACATAATGGCTATATCGAAATATTGACAGGAAGTGTTTGAGGAAATGATAGACATGGAGGGAGACATTTACCCTCTGACACTATCGACTAATAAAAAGGGCACTAGTCCTCTCAATTTCCAATCAAATGAGCCCTTTTTGAAGCTTCTACAACAAAAATTTCTATAAAAACACTAAATGTCCCAAAGGCATAACTTACGACCCTTGTCATGAGGGCTATGGGAGGAGGGTTGTCATCTTCAAAGACATAATTTCTAGACCTTTCAACTACGTTGAACAAAAGGGCTATCTGAAAATTTTCATTGGATGTGTTTGGTGAAATGGTGAGCGTGAGATTGGGGTTAGTTACCCTCCTATCACTTTTGAATATTAAAAAGGGCACCAGCCCTCTCAATTTCCAATTGAAATGAGGCCGTTTTGAAGCTTCTACAACAACGCTATCCATAAAAACCTCAAATGCCCCCAGGGCATAACTTACAACCTTTGCCTTGGGGGCTCTCGTGGGTTTGTCATCCTCAAATACATAATTTCAAGAACTTTCAACTACGTTGAATAAAATGGCTATCTCAGAACTTTGATTGAATGTGATTGGGGAAATGGTGGACGCAAGAGGGGGGTTAGTTGCTCTCCATTCACTTTCGACTATTCAACAGGACACTAGCCCTTACAATTTCCAATCAAATGAGCCCTTTTTGAAGTTTCTACGACAAAACTCTGTAAAAACCATATATGCCCCCAGGCCATAACTTACAACCCGTGCCCTGAGGTTGCAGGGGGGGGGGGGGTTCATCCTCAAAGAGCTAATTTCCAGAACTTTCAACTACATTGAAAAAATAAATATCTCTTTTGCCTTTTCAACTTCCAATCGAATGAGCCCTTTTTGAAGTTTCTACGACAACTCCTTCTATAAAAACATCATATGCCCCCAGGGCATAACTTATAACCATTACCCTGAGGGCTGTGGGGGGGTTGTCATCCTCAAAGATCTAATTTCCAGAACTTTCAACTACGTTGAAAAAATGGCAATCTCAAAATTTTGATCGTATGTGTTGGGGTTATGATTTTATGAGAGAGGGGTCAGTTGCCCTCCAATTACTTTCGACCATTAAAAAGGGCACTAGCCATTTAAATTTCCAATTGAATAAGCCCTCTTTGAAGCTTCTATGACAAAGCTTTCAATAAAAACCTTATATACCCCAAGGGCATAACTTATAACCCTTGCCCTGAGGACTGTGGGGGGATTTTCCTGCTCAAAGATATAATTTCCAAGACTTTCAAGTACACTGAACAAAATGACTATCTCAAAATTTTGATAGATGTTTTCCTGAGAAATTGCCTATGGACTGTTTTAGGTACCCGACTGACTGACCGTATTTCAAACAGTAGGCTGGGCAAAAGGTGTGATTTAAGCCCCAATTTCTAGGGCTTTAATTAGAGATAGGTTGAGATGGTTAGGGCACGTTCTACAGATGAAGGATGACAGATTGCCAAAGATTGTCCTTTTCCGCCAACCATCTAGGGCTAAACAAAAAGCAGGTCGTCCTCGGTTAGGGGATGGAGGATGTCATAAGGAGAGATTTAAGGAAATGGCTACTTCCTGGAGGGTGTAAAGAGGAAGGCTTTGAATCGATTGGGATGGAGGAGCGTGCATCACTGTGTTGGCCCCAGGCGGCTTGGTGCTGCAGTGAGCTGTTAGTAGTACTAGTATGCATGAAGTATGCACTTTTACCACATATAAAACGTAGAATTCAGCTGGAAACGAAGGAAGCTGTTACCGTTAACAGGAAACCGCATTTTATTGAGAAATCTTACAAATTACTTGCAGAATATCAATTATCTCGATATCTGCGTTAAAATATTCACAGGCAAGTCAGGTTTCAACAAATCCACATTTTGAGTTTTTATAATGCTCCATTCAGACTGCAAAAGTCATTTGTGAAAAAAAAAGAAAAAAGAAGAAAAAGAAAAGAAAAAAAATCCCTTGCTCATTTATAAATGATCAGGTATAATTTAAGTGCATTCAATAAGTATATTTAAATTAAGGTACTATCAAAGGCCTTGGGCTCTTTAAATATATCTTCAATGTTATTCGCTACTACTGACGACTCGTCGCAAAATCAAGGCACCCTTCGGCCAAGACAGAAGGGCAAACTCTTCCTCTACCGCGCTTCCTTCAATTTCCCAGTTTGATCCCTTTAATGAAAGCTCTGCTCATATAAATCCTCCTTTCCTATCTTTTCCAACACTATCCGAGGATATACTTCTTCTCGTTTGGCCCCTACTGGATTCCAAAAAGCATGAATTTGGGCAACCTAAATTCCAGAGGTGATACAACTCTCTTATCTGCTCCTTCATTCTATCCCTAGATAGTATAAACGTATTACACTTTTTGTGACCTTCTCCTTTGGCACAGTCCGTCAAATGAGCAACCTAAATATGAATAATGATTAGTATCCTAATCATTATTCCAAGATATATCTTGGTGTGAAGTATATTTTCTCAGAATCTATTTACCACTTATTCCTAATTTAAGCAAATTGGATGTATTCAACATCAATCTTGAAAACAAATATCGTACCCTGAACTCTCAAAGCCTCCAAATTCATTTATTTGGCTAGTATCCCAGACTCCCAAATCTTATCCCTAATCTGATTTTAGTGGTATTGTATCGTTCCATTTAGTATCGCGCTCTCCCAGAGTATTTGCAGAAAATCCATCAAAATTGTCCATTTAAAAACGCATAAGACACACTCATGTTTAATTTCTGCCTAGGTACTAATCTAGTCACAAATTTCCG
>CM051269.1:25185008-25236337 GCA_027921565.1 Artemia sinica
AAAATAAGATTTTGACCCGTGGCACCAAAATATTCAGAAAAATTTGCTTAATAACATATTTAAAATCATTCGTGCCAATATACCCCTTTTTCAGGGGAAAGAGGGGAGAAAATCTCTAATATACATTTCTGCAATATTTGACCCTAGGCGAGGTCAGAAGGAGTGAGAATACTATTTGCAGTATTATAATAATATAATACTTAATTGAAAAAATGGGAAAATGGGGTACTAAGTGATGGAATTTTTTCCAATTATGATGTCATTTTCGGTCTGCCCGGACTCGAAATAAACGGAAACAACCTTTCAATCCAGAAAATACTGCAAAAATTTAAATTCTGAGATTCCCCCACCCCCTTTTCCCTGAAACAGGGGTATTTCCGAACAGCTGGTTTGGGCCGATTTTGCATATGTTATTAAGCATATTTTTCTGACAATTTTGGTGTCAAAAACATTTCTGCTGCTCAAATGCCGAGGTTTGGCCCTCTTTTTGTAGTCTTACTGAACTACTTTGCTTCTAGGCAAGACAACAGCTTTTAAGTTTTAATCAACTGGGTATCCTTGGATAATAATTCAATATGTCAGGAGCAAAGTATCACTCCAAGGAACATTATTATTTAATGGTCAGTATGCCATAGAAGAAAATATTGTGACATGACCTTTAAGGAGCTTATGTCTCTTTTTAAGGGTACACTGGGTTTAATTTAAAAATGCATAGATAGAGCCTTAATAAAATGTTTCATATTTGGATTCTGTGAAAAAGAAGGAATGAAATATAGTGTTTGCATAATCTAAAAAAAAAAGGTTTGGCTAAATTATCCAAAATGAAAAATGGCAAGAACTCAAACCATAGAACTAAATAAGCATTGAAATTGAGCAAGGAAGGGAAAGGGAATGCTTACACGCTTAACATGAAATCCCCCATTATCTTATATTTTTGGTAACTATCACCTTAAATAATGTTTAGTCTCACACACTTTTTGAAAAAAAATTTTCCAACAGAAAAATTATAAGCATCTGAGGATCAAAATTAAAGCAGTTAAGCCACAGGGTAAAAGGAAAAACAACGTCTTAAGAATCTTTTTATACAAAACCTACAACTTTTTCTTTCTAGATCCCAAATATGGAATGATTTATACTAAGCGCGAGTTGAAAATTTAAAATTACCCCCCTGACCCCCCCCCCTAAAAGGAAGATGTATATTCTCAATAGGTCAAAGATTTTTTAGCTCGTAATATCGTCTCGAGGAATTTTTTCGATTAAACTCATTTTTATCTAGGTCATTGCTTTGAAGGTTGGCCAGTTCAAAGAACTTTAAACTAATTTATTTCAAGGTTTGTGCTCTTATTACTTTTTGATTCCCAAGTAACTTTTTTTCTCTCCTTTTTTTGGAGGTTTTATATTGTTAACAACTTGCGAATATTGCCACTAAAATCAAAAAGATAACTCCGGATATCCATAGAAGGGAGGATGAAACACACGTTATTATCTTTATCCTATAGCTGATTTTTCTTTCTTTTTTTTTCAGCAGGTTTTTGTTGGTCAGCGGGTGCAAATGTACTCTACAAAAGCCATACACAAGGACGTGATCATCCAACTGATATGGAAACCAACAACTTCTAACTCTACATATAGGTTTTGGCTACAAAAGTTAATGTTATGTTACGGAAGCATGAACACAGTACAAATAAGATTGTATTTCCGAATGAGAAATTAATAAATTTTGAAAACAATAGTAGCCTAGAAAGCATTTTACACCGTTTCTTCATCACAAGCCATCTAGTTGCTTCCATATATTTAATTTTGAATAGGTTGATTATGATGATTGTGATGGACTTTAGGTGATGATCCTGATGATTTTATTGAGTTTTACGGTCTAGCCAATAGTTAGCCACTTATCGCAGAAAGCGACAAGCGTAGTGTGGAAGCCACTTAATAGTCACAGTATGAGCGGAGCCACCACATCGTCACAGTATGAGGAGTTTCCCGATCTACAAGATTAATCTGAATAATATTAAGATTAGGCTTTGAAATGTCGTTTTTGACAGGGAGTCAATGAGTCAACGTCACCCACTAATTTGTCGCATTGTTTGGTTTGATACGCGTTGTGTCGTATATCTTGAGAATTATCGAAGACATATTTTTACAAGCTTGAGTTTTTCACCTGTTGTTGATTCAGAGAAACAGCACGTTAATAAGTTCACAATTACACTAAAAACAAAGTTTTTTGGTTCAAAACTTGATTACTGAAAAATTGACTTATTACATTTTACTGTGGACACAATTTATAGCTTCACGTTTTCACTATGATCCAATGATAGGCTATCAAGGCAAATCTAATATTATTACAAATATATATTTTTAACTTTATTTTTAGAGTAGTTATATACGCTTTTTACCTGCATCCTTATCATAATTACCTATTGACGCATTATTTTTTTCTTTTTTTTTTGTTATTTGTCAGATACTGGCAAGTCAGTTAACGCAAATCGGGAACCAGTAATTTTTACTGACTTCATAAAGGGGATAGTTTGCGGTTTTACACCTCTCTGTAGATGCGAACGATTACAGCAAGTTGATTGCATATACGTGCCTTTTCATTTATATAATAGCTATAAGAAAGTATTTTCCCGTCTGACCTACCCGGCAGTAGATGTGTGAGACCTAACCAAACTAAAATTTTATCTAAGCAACTGTCTTTAGTTAGCTTTTCAAGGAGCTTTTCTGAGAGTGTTCCTAATCACTCGGGAGGAGGGGGGCAAAAGCAAAACGGTGCAGTTTGCTGCAATACATTTTTTTATTAGAGGGTGTTCGACTTCCTAAAGTTCCTTGCAAAGGGTCGTCCACCCATTAAAAAAGGTCGCTGATTATAGTTAGACTACAATTTGAAATAAGTACGAAAAGAAATGAGTCAAAGACGAGACATGACTTGTAGGTACGTAAAAAAAAGGAACGAATTACACGCAGAAAAAAGGGACATACCTGGATCATTTCCTCCCGTTCTCTAGCCGTAAGAGGCGACAATAATTTCAAGTATTTCTTCAGAAGACTTAGTTGATCGCCAGTTACGCTAGAAACAGCAAAAATGGGCATGGTCTGCCCATCTACAACTTTTCCAGCAGTCATGAGTGTATTTTCATCTTCCACTCTAAAAAAAAAAAAAAAAAAAAAAAAAAAAAAAAAAAAAAAAAAAAAAAAAAAAAAAAAAAAAAAAAAAAAAAAAAAAACTAAGACCTAACTAGGAGATGCACCGAATAAGAAACTCGGTCAATTATTTTCATCTGAGCGCCCTTGCATCTGCTGAACCAAGGATAAATTGTACCTTTAAAATAAGTCAGGTTTTAAATCTTACAGGGCCTTACCAATTAAATTAATTAAAAAAAGCTTTAGAAGAAATGTAAAAAGCCATCGAAAAACCAAAAAAGAGCAAAATAAAGTAATATAACAGGCGTTCAACTTAAAACAACCAGAAATTAAAATCAATAATAAAATAAAAATTAAAGACGTAAAGGCATTACCACAGATAACAGTTGGGCTACAATGGTTCTCACATCCCCTCAGGTTGCAGTGTCTTACCCTTATCCATATTCCCCTAGTAAATTTCTAACCCTTATTTTCACCAAGAAATTATTTTTTGTTACAAGATAAGTATGCAGTTATTATAGAGATAACACCAAAAACTGCGTTGTTCACGTTGGAGGGGCTAGAGGTATTTGAAGGATTAAAATAACACCTAAATACCTTCAATCATACAACACCTGACAATGCTACCATAAGGATCCAAACCGGCTCAGGTTATACCCACAATTATAAAGATTTAATATTTTTGAGTGATTCGAGTTTTAAGAAAGTGCAGCAATTCCCTTTTCTATTAAAGTGTATTTGTGAAGATTTGACCAGTTCCATAATTTTTGGCCTTCGCCCTAGGGGTTGTTTAGGTTTTAACTCCTATTAAGTTTTTCTTTATGTTTTGATCATTCTGAGAGAAATATATAATTAATAAATTTGATCCAATGCCATTAAAACGACAAGAAGAGTAGGAGAATTTAGCCCCTAAATCACTTTGGGTCTCTGAACTATAAGGGCATCTTGGAACAATAAGGGCACTGGAACTTTCAAGTTCTGAACGGATGAGCCACTTTCTTACTTTCTACGAATACCTCTTTTACTTGAAACGGCCGTAAACAAAAATATTCGTTTACATGAAACCTCTCTTCACGTAGACAATACTACTGCGTTAACCCGGATAAATATCCTTCTCATATTTCTTCAATAGCCAGGCTTTAAAAATAGATACAACTTAAATCGCTAATAAAGGTGAAACTGAACTATTGCAGAAAATTGTCAATAGGGAGGTAAACCGACACATGTTCATAACACGAAAACCCAAATAGACAGACGTGCAAAACACACCCATGTGTTTGTCTGTGCTAATGCAGGGAATAGTTGGCTTTCCCTGCTATTGGAAGCCAGCTATAAAAAGCTGGCTTCCTATTAGATTTAAAAACTGTTAGGACACAAAGCAAAAAGGTACAAAATTTTTTCTGAAGTTTACAAATTTTACCAAACCTTCCCTCTCATAGAATCTTTTTCTAGACTACTAAAAGAGCAAATTGTAAGCAAAAATATAATTTGATTCCTATTTGTTGGATCTTAGAATACGATAAATTTAACTTAACGATTCCCACAAAAACTTTATAACCTAAAAAGAAGGGATGACAGAAATGGCATTCAATATTAACTCAAAAACAAAGTAAAAAATTACATTTACACTGCTGCCTGAACAAAATTCGATATTGTTTTTGTTTGTCGTACTTTCTATTTACCAACTCAATTTTACATGTGGCGATGTTTAAAACGAATTTTCTTTCCAGGGGGGGGGGGGATTTTCACGGAAGAAATTCTTCATGGGGAGTTTTTCAACAGAAATAATTACTTATCTCTGGGGGCTATCCCTTCCTCAATATCTTACTCTTTATGCTAAAGTTTGACTTATTGCCCCATTTTTTTCAGAGAGACTACTGAAATACAAGGGCCCTCTAATTAAAATCAGAAGTTTTTTTGGAAATAAAAAAAAAACATTACCGTAAAGAGTTGAGTATTTAGGAGGTGGCATCCCCCTTATATACATAATAATTTATGTTTGTTCTAAGTTTTAATGATACTCCCTACTTTCAGTTGAAAAAACGTGATTTCTCATACTTAACTGAAGGGGTTTTGAAATCAAACAGTTCGTGGTAACAAACTGTAAGTAAGGAGCAACTCAGCCCAACAGTAACCGAAACTCTAAAAATAGAATTTTGATAATATAAGACACATCTAAAGAATTAGATTTTCATACTGATTCCAAATATATGAGATTCATTAACTTTAATGTTACCCTTCAAAAGAACAGAGCCTGAGAAAATTTGCCTGGTTTTTGAAAAAAAGAAGGAATCTCCCTGAAAAGTCAATGAATTTTATTCAAAATAGCACCATACGATTTAGCATATCAGAGAACCATATCGTAGAAGTTCCAAAGTTCCATTTGCGAAAACGTGGAACTCTGTATATATTTTTTCCAGAAGAAAGATCACGGATGCGTGCTTATTTGTTTTTTGATTTGTTTTGTTAGTTTTTTCCCCTGGTGATGATTTTATCGAACCAGTATTCTTAGAATAATAGAAAAAGGCTCATTGTAACGGACATTGAAAACTCTAGTAACCTTTTAAGTGATCAAAATGAATGGAGAGCAACTAGCGCTCCTACCACGCTCTTTTGTCTCAAACATTTTCTGATAAAAGTTTTGACAGCCATTTTGTTCAGCATAGTAGAAACGTCCAATAAAAATTATTTTTATTTATCTTAATTTCTCTTTGGTAACAATTTTTTAGCTGTGAAGAATAGGCAAATTGTCCTAGGGAAGATGAGCAGAGGGATTAGACAAACATTGAAATTAGGTTTCGTCAATTCTCCGTTTCTTTACAGAGATCATCTTTTTTTTCTTTCAGTTTTGATTGAGCCTCTCTGACCTCAGAAAGCTCACGAATGTCCATATTTCGTACGAACCTTGAGTCAATAAGCTAAGGTAGCAAGCAATGTTCCCAAAAGAATTGGAGCTTTGGCAATATCTTTTTCCAAAATTCCGTGTCACGTTGGATCTCGACAATTTCAAAATCACTTTCGTCAAAAAAAGCAATTAGAAAGCCAGTTTCTCGGTCTAAGATATTAAGACTTGTCTGTTAAGAATTATGACCAAAGATTACCTCAAGGGAGCTTTTCCAGAGGACTGCAGAAGATCCTCCAGATGCTTCAATGTTTCCTTTAAAGCATGATCCGCCAAATCAATCTTTGTGATTACAACGAACACAGGAAGTTCTAAAGCATATGCCAAACCTGCAATAGAAAGCTTATAAACCACTACAGATACAGTACATGTAGAGGTTTCGTTCGAGGAACTGAATTATCAGTTCCTGATAATTGTGAAAGTGAACGAATGGAACGAACGCCAAGAACTGATCCGATAAACACCGAAGGCGCTAAATCACAAGGCACATAACTATGATTGCTTCGGCGATCATCTGCTCACTTTGGATTTGCCGCGTTTATATGGAGTGATGCGCAAAAGCATTCCCTGCCTGGAACCGCGTTGTTGTCATTGTGAATTTGTGATTGCTGCCCTGTTCGGGTCGCGACAGTTAGATTAGAGACATGTTCGTCAGACGAAACACGAATTAGGAATTTTCTATATAAAAAAAAAAAAAAATTAACAGGCTAAAAGCGAGGTGCGTTATTTCGTGAATTCATAAGCAATGATCTTTAATAAACTATTTTGTTGAGGAGATAGTTGTATTTCTTGTTATAATATATTTATGCATATAATGCAGAACAGACTTACACTATAACATTGATATTACATTGTAGTTCATTTTTTTTTTTTGTTATTATTGTTATTCATTTTATCCCCAAAATAAGTGGACCAAGTAAAAGACAACGACCCTATAATTTTAACACTGATTGGGAGGAATCATATTGTTTCGTTAATTTAAAAAATAAATGCGTTTGTTTGTTGTGTGGTGGTAACATTGCAGTGCCAAAAAAAACATAACGTTGAACAACACTTTCAGACAAATCATGGTACTTTAAATGTGAATTATCCTCTTATATCTGAAGTAAGAAAAAAAAATTGTAATCTAAAATCAAGTCTAATAGCACAACAGACTGTTGTCACTAGACATGTGGAAATTTCTGAAAAGGCCATTATTGCTTCTTTCAAAATATCTCAAATGCTTGCAAAAAAGAAGAAACCTTTCATCGATGGTGAGCTGTTTAAGGAACTTTTTTGACTGGTGCCGATTGTTTGTTTGATGGATGTTTTAACAAATGTGAGATTGTCTCAGCAATACAAGACTTACAGTTGTCAAATAACACAGTGACAAGAAGAATACATGCAATTTCAACAGACATAGAAACATAGTTAAAAACTGACTTGGAAATATGTGAATGGTTTCTCGCTACAATTTGACGAGTCAACAGATATATCAGACACCACGCAGTTAGCCGTTATGGTGGGAATGGTGTTTAGTAACTTCACAGTAAAAGAGGATATGTTACAAATATTACCTATGAAAGGACAGACAAGGGGTGACTTGACTTACTTGACTTAAAGCTCTTGCTCGGCAGCGTCGCCAGCGTAGAGGCAACCAGACGTCAGCGCCGTCAGTCGTCTCCAGAGTGGCCTGTTTAGTGCCAGGGTAGGAGCTTCACTAGGGTCAATGCCCCACGCCGTGAGTCGCTCGTGGATGATATCCACCCATCTCATACGTGGTCTACCTCTGGGGCGCTTCCAGCCGTTTGCAGTTGGATCGAAGTCAAATATAACTCGGGCAGGTGTTTCAGTGTTTTATTATTCTTGTGTAATTTCTAGAGGGGGGGGGGGGGCAGCCTTTCAGCATTTTCACTGGCATTCCCGCTGTTTTTACTGGCATGAATTGTCTACATTCTCTATTAATTGAACTCGAGTCGTATTTGAAGCAGATCCATCATGTACCCATCAACATTACTAATTGCCGAATAGGGCGTGAGCTTTAATTTGAAGCTGTGTTGAAGCGGAAAAATTAGGTTACCGCTGTGTGCTGTTTTTACCTTAACTAATACTTTCTTTTATTTAGGCGAAAATCTGTGTTCTTTACCACCCCACTAAATTTTGCCCTGGCTCTGAAACCACAATATACACAGGAAGTGTTCGGCAAACGGCTGTTGTAAAACATATACACAACCGAAATTTTTTGCGAACTGACGACCATGCTTCAGTTGTGTTTGAATTCAAGAAATACCCAGAGTATATCCAGCTGGGTTCGTGCTTATTCTTTAGCGATGGGAATAGCAAGGGTTTTGGGAAAGTGACAGCAAGGTTTTTGGAAAAGTGAATAAGATATGAAATGTCTACTTAACCGAAAACAATAACTATTTCAATCTGTATGATTTAATGTGAAAACATAAAATTTACGAAGAACTTTTCATAAACTTTTAAAAACCATAAATTTTAATGTAAACAAAAGTTAATGACAATCTGGCAATTAGAAGATCAAGGGGGGCTATTGTCCCACTCTTATTTGTAGTATTTTTTAAGCTCGAGTTGAAATTGTCCCACTCTTATTTGTAGTAATTTCTTTTTTTAAAAAAAGAAATTACTATTTTTTTACTCTTATTTGTAGTAATTTCTTTTTTTAAAGCTTGAGTTGAATCCTTATTCTCATTTCTATTGCTAATAGGTTTAATCTGCTCATCTCTAGTTTTATCTGTTTTTTTTTACGGTTTGTGTTATATACATTATAATCTTTCTTCATTTTTGGTTATATTTAATAAATGGCTGAGTTTCTTCTCTTTTTGTACAGTTTCTTCTCTTTCGTGCACGGCGGAATTCTCCATCAACAAAGGGCCCTACAAATAAAAATACCGTCACTGTAATATGAGAGTCACGACAAAAATATTTTGCGATAAGAATAAAAAGGAAGAGTCACAGACATCTTCAAGAAGTCTTTCCTCTTATTAATTATAAAAATAGTTATGATAAGCTCATTAATCCTTCTTGAGTTCATAACATTGTTAATAACCCCCCCCCCTGTTAGCTCAGATTTCAGCACTTTGACTATGTCGTCTCAAAGTCGGAATTGACCAGTTCTGATGGCCACTTTAACAGTTTTGTTCACTTGACGCTTTTAGAAAACTGAAATATTTCTTTCATCCATCTAATCTGTATCCTAGTTTCTTGCTTTGGCTATAGTGAGAAGCTGTTTTTTGAGAAATTTCATTCCAGGTGTCCTAAGTCATTGAATTTTTCAAGAGCAGATCAACTTCAAATTTTACATGGGAAGGTGGTATTTGAAATTCCTACTTCAAATATTTTCCTACTTCTATGATTCAAAACAGTTCTTTGAAGAATTCTATCACGTGTCTTTGGTTAAAAAAAAAACAAAAAACTTGCAATCAGCCTGCTTTTCCCAAGCCACAGTCTGCTGCAAGTTAAGACCGCTAAAAGAACATTTCTTAATCCTGAAAAGTAGTTAGGCTGCTACACTTGGCCAATACGAAGGAAATGATACAAGAAAGGATCGAATATAAAAACAAGCAACATTAAAGAACATGTTCCATAGAAGTTTTATATTCCATATGGCAAAGTTTCATTCAATGTAAGAAAAAAAAAGAAACGTTGCAAAAATGGCAGGAAATAGATGTCCCTTGGATAGCAATTAGGCTCTAATTGGAACTAAAAGAAACTTTCTTTTGGACCGAGACTCCTTGTCTCGATAGTGTCACATAGTTAGATACAGCTTATATCAACATCACTATTCATCCTAAAAAGGCACTAGCCCTTTCAATTTCCAATCAAATAAGCCCTTTTTGAAGTGGCTACGACAAAACTTTCTTTAAAAACCATATATCACCCCAGGGCAAAACTTAAAAACCTTACCCTGAGGGTTGTGGGGGGGGGGATTTGGTATCCTCGAAGACATAATTTCCAGACCTTTCTGATAGGCTTAACATAATGGCTATATCGAAATATTGACAGGAAGTGTTTGAGGAAATGATTGACATGGAGGGAGACATTTACCCTCTGACACTTTCGACTATTTAAAAGGGCACTAGTCCTCTCAATTTCCAATCAAATGAGCCCTTTTTGAAGCTTCTACAACAAAAATTTCTATAAAAACACTAAATGTCCCAAAGGCATAACTTACGACCCTTGTCCTGAGGGCTATGGGAGGAGGGTTGTCATCTTCAAAGACATAATTTCTAGACCTTTCAACTACGTTGAACAAAAGGGCTATCGCTTGAAATACTGTAAGTATTAGTAGTAAAATCGTTTATCATAAACTAAACAAATCTGAGTGATCCTTGATGCAAGGCAAGGTTGAAACCCCTCAAACAAATAAGAATGTCAAAGAACCAAATTTGCAGCTAACCTGGTAGAACCAGGTTAGCTTATTGTTAGGTTTTATTATTCTTGTGTAATTTCTAGAGGGGGGGGGCAGCCTTTCAGCATTTTCCCAGGCATTTCCGCTGTTTTTACTGGCATTAATTGTCTACATTCTCTACTAATTGAACTTGAGTCGTATTTGAAGCAGATATCATGTACCCATCAACATTATTAATTGCCGAATAGGGGCGTGAGCTTTAATTTGAAGCTGTGTTGAAGCGGAAAAATTAGGTTACCGCTGTGTGCTGTTTTTACCTTAACTAATATGAAAAAGGGTGAAAAACGAGGATTTTGTCAGTCACTTTCTGACAAAATCCTCGTTTTTTCACCTTTTTGATTTTATTTTTCATTTTGTTAGTTTCTCTCCTCTCTGAATTTCATTTGTCATGTATAACCAGTGTGGTCTAAGAATGTATCTAAGGTTATTATTGCTTGACTAACTGTCAGGTGATCAGGTGACTAACTTTCAGGTTTGTGGGGCTGCTGCCCCCCAAACCCCCCACTTTTCAAGATTCTTGTGTTAAGGCTTTTAATTCCTGAATATTCAAATCAAATGCACAGTAAGATTTTCTTTTTTCAACTTTTCTTTGAGCATGCGGGTATACGGCATGTTATCAAAGCAGTGGAGACTTACCTGTAAGCTGAAGGCTGAGTGTGATATTCTTCTGGAGATGCCTGTTGAGCCAAAGGATTTAATAGATTGGATTTAAAAAAGAAACTGAGTTTCTTTTTAAACTTTAAATTTAAGAGATACTACTTTAAATTCAATATATAAAAATTAACTCTGACAGGGAATCAAACACGGGTCTTCCACATGACAGACAGGAATAGTGAACACTGTACTATCATAGACTCTTGTTAAATTATTTTTAGTCTCTGCAATCTATTTTTGACGCAAGCAAATACAAAGTAAGATTTTCGTTTTTCGACAAAAAAAAACTTCTGGGAAAGAGCTGGAATTTTTGGAAGCTTGCAGTCTGTCTTGTCAGGTTAAGAAGAATTAAAAGATGGGAGAGTACTTGTCTTTACTTTTGTTATGACAGTATGTGTCTATTAGCAATAATCCCTTTCACTGTTTTTCAAAATAAAACCTTAGTTTCTCTAAGCCTCTCCTAGATGATACTTTCCCCTTATATTTAGTTCCTTATGAAACATATTGATTTGATTGCTTTGCTTTTGTGTTGTTTGCTTATGCTTATGCACTTTATTTATAGGTGTTGGGTCTCCATTAAATAATTGAATTCAACTCTTTACCCGAAGATAGAATACATTACATGGTGTCAGAATGGACAGCACACCCTATCCAACAATTGACTGGTCGTCAGCCAATCTCAAAGCCTTGTGGAAGCGATTTCGCCAGCATGCTGAACTGATGTTCACAGGACCCTTGTCCGGAAAAGCTGATGCTGTGAAGTGCTCCTACTTGCTGATATGGGTAGGAGAAAAAGGCTGAGATATATTTAACACATTCCAGATTCCAGAAGTAGACAAAAATAAAGTGGATGTATATCTGAGAAAATTCAGTGAGCATGTTGAACCCAGTTCCAATCCCATATTTTCCTGATTCGTTTTTCACAAACGAAATCAGAAAGAAGGAGAGACAATTGAATCATATGTGACATCTCTGAAGTTACTGGCCCTTGATTGTAGTTTCGGAGATAGTTCGGACGAAATGGTGAGAGACAGACTGGTGTTTGGAGTACAGAGTGACTGGATAAAAGAAAGACTATTGAGTGAAGGTGGAATGCTTACACTAGCAAAAGCTATTGATATTAGCCGTGCAATTGAAACAGTTGTGGAGACCCATGCACAGATGAGAAATGAACAAAGTACTAGTGCTGTAAAGCAAGAAGTGGAAGCCATACGCAAACAAAAAGTGTTGCCAAAGACAATGACGCCAAACTGTTACTTCTGTGGGAACCAGTACTCCCGCGAACACAAATGCCCCGCAAAAGAGAAGATCTGTTCCAAGTGTCGGAAGCCAAATCATTTTGCAAAGGTTTGCAAAAGCAGGTCTGTCTACGAAATTGAAGCCCTGCCAGCTGAGAACGAAGGAAACAATGAATACTTCATCGAGTCTGTTGACAGCAGAACCGATTCAGTCCAAAAGCCGATGATTAAAGTTAACCTACCTGAATACCGACGAGAAATAACCTTCAAAATTGATACAGGGGCTGATGCAAACGTTCTCCCAGCAAGTGAATTTAGATCCCTAAAACCAAGACCTACCTTGCTTCCCAACAAAGATATCCTGACAAGCTACAGTGGATGCAGCCTTGAAGCACTTGGAATTGCACAGATTGTGATTCAGTATAAGGACCGAGAACCACAGGTCCATGTGTTCCATGTTGTTGAAACCCACAAAGGACCAATCCTTAGTAGACAAACTAGCGAACAGATGAACTTGATCAAGTTTGTGCTTAGCATGTCATGTAGCATGACTGATGACCCAGCCACAGTTTCAACCAGACCTGAAGTACGACAGATCCTCAAGGAATATGATGATGTCTTCCAAGGTATTGGGACGTTGCCCGGAAATTGTCACATTTACCTGAAGGAAGGATCTGTTCCGACAGTCCAGCCACCAAAAAGAGTTCTGTATGTCCTTCAGCCGAAGCTAAAAGAAGAACTAGACAGATTAGAAAATCTTGGCATCATAGAGAAGGTACAAAAACCAACAGACTGGGTGAATTTGATTGTCCTTGTAAAGAAACCAGATGGAAAAATCCGAATTTGTCTAGATCCAGTGGACTTAAACAAATGTATCAAGCGTCCTTACCACCCCATTCCTAGCTTTGATGATGTAGCAGTGAGATGTGCTGGAGCAGAAAGATTTTTCAAAACCAATGCTAGAAATGGTTACTGGTCAATGGTTTTAGACAAGGAATCTGCTGACCTCACTACATTCAGCACAACATTTGGAAGATACCGCTTCAAGAGATATCCTTTCGGGTTCATATCAGCCCAGGATGAGTACCAAAAACAAATGGAAGAGGTGTTCAAAGGTATTGACATTGGTCTGATTGTAGATGATGTTGCTGGAATGGCTGAAAGTACAACAGATCATGATAGGAAACTAAGGACAGTTATGCAGAGGGCTCGTGAAAAAGGCATCAAGTTCAATAAAGAGAAATGCCTTTTCGATGCCGTAGCCATTCCCTACTTTGGACATATACTGACAAAGGGAGGTATGGAACCAGACCCTAACAAAATTAAGGCAATGAAAGAAATGCCAGCCCCCAAGAACAAAGATGAATTGCAGACTCGTCTAGGGATGTACAACTATTTGTCAAGGTACATTCCTGGCCTCTCTAAACTAAACCAGCCACTTAGGGACCTGGCCAAAGCAAAGGAGTTCAAGTGGAAAGTAGTACACAACAATGCCCGAGTCAAAATCCAGGAAGCCATTTGCAGCAACCTCGCCTATTTTGATACCAAAAGTGCCCAGGTGGAAGTGATAACAGACGCATCACAACATGGGCTAAGTGCTCAACTGGTTGCGGATCACGCCACAGTAGCCTTTGCTTCTAGATCTCTTAGTGACACAGAAAAACGGTACTCACAAATCGAGAAGGAGCTTCTGGGAATTGTGTTTGCCTGCACACATTTCCATCAATATATTTGTGGTAGAAAGATCACTGTGACAACAGATCACAAACCTTTAGAGGCGATATTGTCCAAACCAATAAATAGGGCACCACCCCGATTGCAAAGAATGATGCTAGTGCTCCAGCAGTATGAACTGTCATTCCAGTATCGTCCCGGCAAAGAAATCCCGGTAGCTGATGCCTTATCACGAATGCACTTACCTGACCAAGACCCAGAAATTCAAATTGAAGGAGAAGTAGCCATCCATGCATTCTTTAGAGATATTCCAGTAAGCAGAAACAAACTAGAGCAAGTCCGTGAGGAAACCCTAAGAGATGTTGAGCTGAAAACACTGTCAGACATTGTTGAATCTGGCTGGCCTAACGACCAAAGAGATGTACCATCTATTGTTCTTCCATTCTGGAACTACAGAGACGAGCTGGTTATCAACGATGGTATTATACTGAAAGGCGAACGCATTGTTGTGCCTAAGGCACTGCATGGAGACATACTGCGACAGCTTCATTCATCACACGTTGGCATTGTGAAAACAAAAGAAAGAGCTCGTAGCTCTGTATTTTGGCCTAACATCACGAAAGATATCACGCAGCTAGTATCTGGTTGCGAAATATGCGCCATGCATCAAATGGATCAACAGAAAGAGCCATTGATATCCTCAGAGGTTCCCCAGTATCCATTCCAACACGTAGGCCTGGACATCTTTACATTCAGTGGTATGGAATACCTAATCACCGTAGACTATTATAGTAGATTTTTCGAGGTGGATAAACTTGCCATTTCAAACTCACAGCAAGTGATCTCGAAATTAAAAATGCATTTCGCCAGATATGGTATACCAGAGAAGATTACTTCAGACAATGGGCCACAATTCAGCTTGGAGCAGTTTCGAACGTTTGCAGCATCCTGGGATATCAACCACGTCACATCAAGTCCCCGATACCCACAGTCCAATGGGATGAGCGAGAAGGCAGTCCAGACGGCAAAACGGATCATGACAAAAGCAACAGAAAGCCGAACAGATCCATACATCGCATTGCTGGAATACCGAAACAGGCCAAACATCAGGGGGGAGGAGGAAAGAGCATTAAGTCTATGATGTCAGTCAACTACTGATACAGTCATACCCCCTGTGACCAGCGCTGAAGCCCCGCCAGATGCAGGAAGAGTCACTCGCTCAGGTAGACTTTCCAAACCACCTGCGCATATGAACCTGAGCATTGATTGTCACGTTGATATCCACCTCTGTCCAGTCTGGCAGTGATGGAAGCCATTTCTACATGAGAAAGAAGATGAAATATATTGATTTAATTGCTTTGCTTTTGTGTTGTTTGCTTATGCTTATGCACTTTATTTATAGGTGTTGGGTCTCCATTAAATAATTGAATTCAACTCTTTACCCAAAAATAGAATACATTACACCTTATTGTCTAGAAAGACATATAAAAAAAACAGTTTATTGTTTTTCAAGATGTGGCTTTGGTTCAAATTTCAATCCAGTTTTTTTTTGGCCAAAGAATGAGCCTTTGCTTGATATTTCAAAAACCATGATCACAAGAACAGTAGCTCAGTTTAATGTTGTTTTTTTTGCAATTGTAAACAAAAAAAGAGACTATGTAACTGAAATATTGCCCAGCTAGGAGATACCTACACTTTCTATCTTCATTCACTTGTTCTTTTTAGTAATCTGGTTATTGCAGTGATTTTCTTTTATCTTGTTTAATGTTATGACAAATAAGAAGACAAAGCTGGATATAAACATTGTTTTCAGTAAAGCAAAAATGACAATCAGGTTTTTAGAAGGTATAGGGGGGCATTAGCCCAACTCCTGTTTATGGTAATTTCTGTTTGTTTTGGGTACTATTATGTGCCCCTCTTTCTGCACGTTTTTTGTGGATAGTAGCTTTTTTCTCAAAAAATTTTCTTTTGTCATAAAGTTTTTTTTTAATTAATCATAAAGATGTTGGTACAATGATTTTTTTCTTTTTTTTTGACCAGGTCACTTTGTATAGAAGAGGTTGTTTAAGAAACTTCAAAAAGGGTTCATTCAATTGCAAGTTATAACCCAGGGTATCTCTGGCCCTCTTAGGCTGTGGAGGTACAGGACAATTGGCATGGTAGCAGCCATAACTTTGAAAGATTACTGAATGGTGAGGTCACACTGCACCCCTCCATCAATTATTCTCCCCTCCAAGGAAGCCATATATAGCCCTAGACTATGTTTAATACTTCACAAGAAAACACTAAAAATCCTTAGTTCACAGTATGCAGAAATCTCTATGATTCATATTTTTAGGATTGCTTCCATTTTAATCATGCATTTCTAAGTATTGTGCACAGCATAGGGATATATCTTTCCCCATTAGAGAGGGGGGACATATCAAACAAATAAACAATTTTACAGAGAAATTATACATATATTCACAAGATAATTTACTCACTTGAAAAAAGCAAGGAAAATGAAGGTAAGAGACAAGGAAATATATAAAGGAACAGAAAAAGACAAGAGAAAAAGAAAACTTGAAAGGAAGAAAAAACAAAAATTAATGTACATATACATAACAGCAAATGTTGCCATGTGGTGGATGTCCTTTTTAGATGGGCAGACATCCACCACATGGCTAATATGGGAGTAAAGTTCATTTGTGATGTGAATGGATGTTATATTTAGATTGAGGATGCAATCAAATTAGCCATATAGGTGGTATAGGGTAAGACACCCAGTAGTTGGACACTTTAATCACTTTGAAAACTTTTTGACATTTAAACTACTCTAATTACTGTATTATACCACCTAGAAACTTAATTTTTGTATCAAAAAATTTCTGAAGAATTTCTGAACAAGTAGGTTACTAATTCAAATAGTTTCACTTGTACAGCGCCTCCTATTTTTGAATTTACTAACAATTGACAATTCTGCCTAAACTGGGACATACAAATGGCTCATTGTAAATTAGTGATTAAAATAGTATAAAAGATTATGTCCAAGAATAGGCAAGTGGCTGACTACTGGGTGTCTTACCCTACCATCTAGAAACACTAGGCTAATGAAACTTTTAAAGGAGCTAATTTGATAAGAAATTAAAAGTTCTGGTACTATTTTTAAGAATCAAAAGACAGAAGAGATCAAGTAGCCCTCCTCCCAAGCACATTCAATGTTGAGACAAATCTAATCAAAATTTGGTAAAATTTTACTTTAGCTAGGGTAAAAAACCAGTATCCAATTGAGCAAAATTATGTAAAACACAAACCCTCACATCTAGTTACCAAAGAGGAATTGAGAAGGATTGGGTATATAAATGAATAGCTAAAAGTCTAAGCTATGCATCAATATGGTTATTATTCAGATTATTTAAGATCAACCACTTGAAACTATTAGTTTACCCAAAGAGACCTCTTTTTGGAAATACCAATTAGCCTATTTTGATGTATATATCCTTTTAGTGTTTCAGTTTTAGGTAATTATTTAGCCTTGGCCCCCTCATAAGGAGACATGTTAAGAAAACAATTCTTACTTTAAAATATGTATAATGATCCCAGTTCTTATATTATCCAAGGGGAGAACCTTTATCATCAAGTCTTTCCTCTAAAAAACTTCAAAAGAGAAAAAGTTTCCAAATATCACCACGCTTTCAATTCAATGCTTAAGTCTTTTTAAATTGCCGCCTAATAAGTTCTTTTATAGATAGTGTTCATGCTGGTCTTTTTATTTTTTTTTATTTTTAAATAGCAGTGGCAAAGGGCGAGTAGCAGTGGCGAAGGGCGAATAGCAGTGGCGTAAATACAAAATATTAATAGCAGTGGTTAGGTTAGGTTATGAAAAGAAATGAAATAATATAAAAAATTTCTATAATCTCAATATACCACTACTTTTTCTTTAAACATGTGCTAAACGCTATCTATAAAACAACTTATTTGGCAGCAGTTTATAGCTGCAATTTCAAAAGACTTAGGCATTGAATTAAGAACATGGTGAAATTTGAAAAATTTTTCAATTTTGAGGATTTTTAGAGGAAAGACTTGATGATAAAGGTTCTCCCATTGGATAATATAAGAATTAGGATCATTATACATATTTTAAAGTAAGAATTGTTTTCTTAACATGTCTCCTTATGAGGGGGCCAAGGCTAAATAAATACCCAGTTTTATTCATATATTAACAGAAAGCTGATTTTGCTCTAATTCTAGAAATGTAGCTTTTATTGCTTGATATTTATTCTAGGCTATAAATCACAAATATTTAAATATAATTTTTCTTTTCAATTGCTTTTCAAAACAGAGACCACATTTTCAATTTATGCTGAAAAATCATTGGTGAAAATTTGACCAAGAAGGTGGGGTTCTTGTTACTGCCCTCACATTACTTCATGTTGTAGTAAAAAGGGATGGCCCAAAACCCATTGCTATTTTTCTGGAATGCCAAAGAAAAGTGGTCTTTCCCCAAAAGAGGTCTTTTACCCTACTTTAGGCCATCTTGGAAAGGGGTTAAGTTGGGAAAATGAAACTTTCAGCAATAGGTCTACTGGCAAAAATGTGTCCAGGAAGGTATTTTGAAGTACCTACCTCCACTCTTTCTCTCTAGAAGGCCCTGAAATTTGCCTACATGACAAGTCTATTACCTATTGAAATTTTAACAAAACAATATTTTACATTGATTTTCAGTTGTCAGTTGAAAATACAATTCCTGTTATTTGAGTAGATTTTAAGCCAAACTGATGTTATTTTTTCAAAATTTAGGAAATGTATTTACATATAGGCATATTTAAAATCTTATAAATTAACTCCAGTAGCCTACCTATTTTCAGCTTCACAACTTTGCTCAATCAGAGGGAATAGCCTAATTAGCCTATATATAATATAAAACAAAGTTTACCAGACAACAAATTTTCACGGACAGAAGGATGTTAATATGTGAGTGATGATTATGACCAAAATTAACTCAGTTCTTAGCCACGTTTTCAGACCAGTGGGTTCGAACATGGGTTGTTCTCAGTTCTCGTCTTGTTTCTAGTTTTTCGTCTAGTTTCAGCAGGTTCGAAGCTTCAACCCCGTGTTTGATGCACAACAGTAAGTTAATTTCTTAGCTACGTCACTATGGGTTGTTATGAGCCCATTTAAGCGTTAAAAATGTACCCCAATTTCCCCCGATGTAAGAACTTAAAAAAGGTTTCAATTGATGTATTCACTTCTATCCTTGCTAAATTATGTTAAAAACTGCAAATTTACTTATGTTCTATTCATTTTTCCAAATGTCACTCTTCTTCAAATAAATGTAATGTTAAAGAAGCACCATCAACAAAATGAAGAAATAGAAACTAGATAGATTACATATGTTATATGTGGGCCTATTTTACGAGTGAAATGCATATGTTGTATGTTTTGGTGATATTGGCTTTTCCTACAAAGCAACATTTCTGGGCTATTTGTATTGATATTTCATTTTTTTGATTAAAATGTTTCTTATCTTTTCAAAAGTAGCCTACACAATAAACCTTACAAAAACTCTTTATCTAACTATCATGATAATATAGAAAATGTCAACATGACTTCTGTATTGGTTGAAACACTGTAATAAGTATTAGCGTATGACCATATTCAAACTTTCCCACGAATATGTTCTGGTAATCCATAGCAAGCAAGCTTTATGTTAGGGCAATACAGAAGTATTCAGGGGGTCAGGTGATATTATTATTTGTTTTTGGGAAGCAGTTAAGTGCAAAAATTTACAGCCCACCCCCCTTGCAGTTCCTGACAGAAGGGTCCTGAAACAAATCATAACTTTTGGTTTTGACTATGAATTTTAGTGCTGTCTGCTAAACTTGTGGTTAATAGTTCTCGGAAGTTGAAACACAAGTTACTTTAATAATAAAGATAAAAGACGCTTTCTCCAAATAAGTGTCAAATAGGAAAGTTTTCTTTCAAGATATTTTTTCTAAAGCGGCTTTCACAAGCGTGTCTAGCAAGAATCGCATGTCTAGACACGTTTCTAGACAGAATCCAATGTCTAGGCAACGACTGTTCACATGTAAAATTCGGTGCTTAGCTAAAACTACAAATTTAGTTTCAAATTGTCATTTCTAGCCAATCAACAGAGCTTATGCGGGCAAAACTTTCAAATATTATAATCCCTATTTTTACTGTCACAAGCTAATGCATGAGATAAGTAAAACAATTGCCTGAGTGTGCTTCATTATTATGTCTGGTGTTTAATATTTGCCTAAAATGAAAATAAAAATTAATGAGAAAACAAAAATTAAATTTCAGTTTACGAATGTAAAAAAAAATGATGGCTAGAATGTAAGCAAAAAGGCTAGAACTCAATGTTGCAAGCGCCTTGTCTAGCGTGTCTAGCAAAGCGCCGAATTTTACTTGTAAACGGTCATTGCCTAGACATTGGATTCTGGCTAGACACGGGTCTAGACATGGGATTCTAGCTAGACACGCTTGTGAACGCCGCTTAAAAACATCATCTGAAAATTTTGGATTTACATAAATTTTGGAGTCAGCCCACAGTAAAGGTTAAGAATATTGGCTCCCCAGAAATAGATATGCTAGACCAAAAATAGAGACATTTTAGATTGCTATTTTTTTGCTCATTTTAGTGCTTCTACTCATTTTTTTCACAATTCATCTCCAACCTTGTCCCCCCCCCCTACTTGTCTCATGTAGCCCTAAGCCACATAAAAAAATAAGTATTACAAATGATGAGATTCTTACTTTATAATATGTGGCAAGTTTCAAATAATTACATGAACACCTTTTTTTTGCAATTTTTATTAATATTTCTATATCCTTTTTTGGGGGGTTGTATTATTTCATCTGGTTTTATTTTAAACACAGAAATGAATACTTTACAAAAATCTCAGAAGTGGTATTTCCCATGGGTCTCCAGAATTCTTGTAGACTTATTTAATATTTCTCAATTTTATTGCTGGGTAAATAATATCATTTTTCAAGTCTGATAGTTGTGTTTCAGGTAAAATTAAAAAAATATTTTAAAAAATGCCTTTAATAGATGGATGCAATTTTTATTAATATTTCTATATCCTTTTTGGGTTTTTTATTATTTCATCTGGTTTTATTTTAAACACAAAAATGTGCAATTTACAAAAATCTCAGAAGGGGTATTTCCCATGGGTCTCCAGAATTCTTGTAGATTTATGTAATATTTCTCAAATTTATTGATGGGTATATAATGTTATTTTTTAAATCTGATAGCTGTGTTTCAGGTAAAATTAAAAAAAATTATAAAAAATGCCTTTAATAGGTGGATGCAATTTTTATTAATGTTTCTATATCCTTTTTTGGGGTTTTATTATTTCATCTGGTTTTATTTCGAACACAGAAATTTATAATTTACAAAACTCTCAGAAGTGGTACTTCCCATGGGTTTCCAGAATTCTTGTAGATTTATGTAATATTTCTCAATTTTATTGCCGGGTATATAATGTCATTTTTCAAATCTGATAGCTGTGTTTTTTGGTAAAATATTATAAAAAATGCTTTTAATAGGTGGATGAAAATAGGAAAAAACAAGGATACTTAGTGCTTATAATAAACCAAGATTTTTATCATTTTTTATGTTACTTTTTCATTCAAACTAAGATTGTATGAGACCATTTGGATGGGGAGAGGTGGTTGGGCTAGGATTGAATTGCCAAAAATGTAAACAAAACCATAAAAATGAACATAAAATTTGCAATCTAAAAATGCTGCTTTTTTTGTTCTAGCACACCTCCTTCTGGAGAGCTGCTGTTCTTAAACTTTACCCAGATCACTCTTTCCTACATTGCAGTTACTGCTGACACTTGGCTGCTTTAAGATTTACAATCTCTAGCTCTTTGTCTTAAGTTGATATTCCACGCCAGAAAACAGCACTTCACTTTGGCACAATTTATTTTATTGTTTAAAAAGGCACTAAGTATTTTCAGTTTTGTTCAAAGGATCTCTCTGTCAATATTCTATGACCGTTAGTCTAATACAGTCACCCCTTGTGAAAAAAAAGATGCATCATTGCTACCCATTAAGAGTGTAATTTTCTTTCTTTTGCCAAAAGGGGAGCAATAGCCCACCAGCTTTTGGCTTTTAAAATTCTCAAATATTTGTGTTTACAATTTATAAATTATACTCCTTAAATCTGAATACTACTAATACTACTAAAAACTAACCAGAGCACCAAGTCAACACAGCTACACATGCTCCTCCTAAATCCCAATCTATCCAAAGCCTCCGTCTTTACAACCTTCCAGGAAGTTCCTATTTCCTTGAAATCTTTCTTCATGACATCCTCCCTCCCCAACTGCAGCCAACCTCCTTTCTATTTAGCCCTAGATGGCTGGCTGACAAGGACAATCTTCAGCAATTTTTATCCTTTACTAGCCATCTCAACCTTTCTCTCATTATAGCCCTAGAAAGTGGGATTGAACAACACTTTTCATGCAACCTACTCTTTGAAATATAGTCAGTCAGGCACCCAGAACAATCCATTGGCAATTTTTTCTGGAAAACATCTAGTAAATCTTCTTCCATTTTTCAGAGCACCAATGCTTCAGAGCCATATTTGACCGCTGTCATCACTTTAGCTTCCAATATTCCAATTTTGATTTGCATATTTATCTTCGTGTTCTTCCAAACTTTTTTAACTGTGAAAAACACCCTGATCCTCGGCCATTCTACTTTTAACATCTTCACTGCTCCCACCATCTTTACTAATAATACTACCAAGGTAAGTGAAGCTGCCCAAGTGATTAATCTTTTAGTTACCCAATGTCACCTTTTCACATTTACTTATTCCTAGCCTTAGCAGCTTAATCTTCTTAACACTAATTTTCAAACACTTTAATCTAAAAGTTCATTCATATTCCTCTCACTTTTATCTAGGATGCTCAAATCATCAGCATATCTAAGTCCAGGAGAGTGTTTCCTCACCATTTGATTCTGTGGTCTCCCATTGCCTTTCTTGTCCTCTTAAAGACAAGGTCCATCAAAATGATCCAAATAAACAGGGATAAAACACAACCCTGCTTAACTCCTGATTTAATGTGAAACCAGCTGCTAGCCTCATTTCGTTAACTGCAGCTGTGTTATTGACATACATAGCACTAATCACTTTAATGTCTTTGTCTGGTATACCATACAATGATAAGACCTTTGCTAAAGCTGTTCTATCAACAGATATCAAGGGACCAAAGGTATTTGATAACTCAGGCACTTGTCAATTGTTAATCTAAGAGTGAAACTTTGGTCAAAACATCCTCTGCGCTTTCCGAGACCACAATGTTCTTCTCATAACTTTGTCTACAGTATCTCTTAGTCTAAAAAGTATCATATTAACAAGTAATTTGCTATCTACAGAGACCAGACTTATGTGGTAACGTGGTTTTAATGGTATTTAAGTGGTGTAGTGGTAGATGCCTTTATTCTCCCTTTATAGGGGAGATAAACTATAGCCCTAAGGTAATTAAACTTTAGTAGCGTGCCTTGGGCTATATATATATATATATATATATATATATATATATATATATATATATAATATATATATATATATATATATATATATAATATATATATATATTATATATATATATATATATATATATATATATATATATATATATATATATATATATATATATATATAATATATATTATATATATATATATATAATATATATATATATATATATATATATATATATATATATATATATATATAATATATATATATATATATATATATATATATATATATATATATATATTATATATATATATATATATATATATATATATATATATATATATATATATATATTCTACTGGGACTGGTTGTCCAAAGTAGACCACAAGTCTCAGAAAACTATAATAATATATAATAAGACACTTAGACACTTACAATAATCTGACAATATTCCAAAGTATTTCTAATAAGGTAATAAACGGGTAAAGGTTTGCCCTTCAAGTCAAAGAGTCCGATCTCAGTCTCAAAAATCTGAGTATATATATGAAAAACCAACCGCGTCCATCCGGTTCATTGATGTACTTAGCCAGGATATTGGTTATTGAGCAAGTTCCCTCCAAGCTTATACATTCCAGGATGTGTGTCTTCATCTTAATAAAAAGTGATATTTTGAAACTTTGTATTTGCGTCTTAATATGTTTTTACTAAATTCCAAATTGATTTAATTAGAAAGATTTACCACAATACTACCCATTTAAAGAAGAGTTGTCCCAACTCTCAATATTTTACTTTTAAAACAACTTAATTTTGTTTACAGCTATTATGCTGCCATCTTTGGGTGATTATTATGCTGCCAACTATGTTGAACAAAATGGCTATCTCTAGACTTTGATTGAATGTTTTTGGGGAAATGGTGGGCGTAAGAGGGGGGATAATTACTCTCAACTCACTTTTCCACTATTAAAAAGGGCAATTTCAATTTCCAATCAAATGAGCCCTTTTTGAAATTTCTATAACAACTTTAGATATAAACTTTAATACCCCAGGGCATAACTTACAACCCTTGCACTGAGAGCTCTGAGGGGGTTATCATCCTAAAAGACCTAATTTCCAGAACTTTCAACTACGTTGAACAACATTGATAATCTCAAGATTTTGATTGGAAGTGTTTGGGAAAATGGTGGGCGTAAGAGGGGCATTAGTCACTATCCAATCACTTTCAACTATCAAATAAATCTGTAAATCCCTCAAAGCCCTCAGGGCAAGGGTTGTAAGTTATGCCCTGGGGGTATATAAAGTTTTTATTGAAAGCGTTGTTGTAGAAACTTCAAAAGGGCTCATTCAATTGGAAATTGAAAAAGGCTTTTTTAATAGTAAATAAGGGAGTTATAATAATTTTTTTTTGTATCTTTATTATAGGCAGCGCGCTAGCGCTGCCTAAGTAAAGAACGATGTGGGCACAATGTGTTATTTTTTTTCTCCATACCAGGGCACTTCGTATTGAAGGAGCTGTCGTAGAAACTTCGAAAAGTGCTCATTCGATTGGAAATTGGAGTGGCTAGTGCCCTTTTTAATAGTTGAAAGTGATTGGAGATCAACTAGCCCCCCCCCCCCCCCCCACGCCCATCATTCCCCCAAACACTTCCAATCAAAATTTTGAGATATCCATTTTGTTCAGCGTAGTTGATTTCCAGATAGAAAATATGTTTTTGAGGAGGACACTCCCCCATAACCCTCAGGGCAAGGGTTTTAAGTTATGCCCTGGGGGCATATAAGGTTTTTATAGAAGGCGTTGTCGCGGAAATTTCGAAACAGGCTCATTCGATTGGAAATTCAAAGGGCTAGTACCCTTTTTAATAGTCGAAAGTGATTTGAGGGCAACTAACCCCCCTCTCACTTCCACCTTTTCCCCAGACACTCCCCCACAACCCTCAGTGCAAGGATTGTAAGCTATGCCCTGGGGCATATAAGATTTTTATTGAAATCTTTGTCGTAGAAACTTAAAAAAGGGCTCATTCGATTTTAAATTCAAAGGGCTAGTACCCTTTTTAATAGTCGAAAGTGATTTGAGGTCAACTACCCCCCCTCTCACGCCAACCTTTTCCCCAAACACATCCAATCAAAATTTTTAGATAACCATTTTATTCAACGTAGTTGAAAGTTTTTGAAATTAGGTCTTTGAGGATGACAACCCCTCCCCCCAAAGCCCTCAGGGCAAGGGTTGTAAGTTATGCCCTGGGGGTATATAAAGTTTTTATTGAAAGCGTTGTTGTAGAAACTTCAAAAGGGCTCATTCAATGGAAATTGAAAAAGGCTTTTTTAATAGTTGAAAGTGATTGGATAGTGACTAATGCCCCTCTTACGCCCACCATTTTCCCAAACACTTCCAATCAAAATCTTGAGATTATCAATGTTGTTCAACGTAGTTGAAAGTTCTGGAAATTAGGTCTTTTAGGATGATAACCCCCTCAGAGCTCTCAGTGCAAGGGTTGTAAGTTATGCCCTGGGGTATTAAAGTTTATATCTAAAGTTGTTATAGAAATTTCAAAAAGGGCTCATTTGATTGGAAATTGAAATTGCCCTTTTTAATAGTGGAAAAGTGAGTTGAGAGTAATTATCCCCCCTCTTACGCCCACCATTTCCCCAAAAACATTCAATCAAAGTCTAGAGATAGCCATTTTGTTCAACATAGTTGGCAGCATAATAATCACCCAAAGATGGCAGCATAATAGCTGTAAACAAAATTAAGTTGTTTTAAAAGTAAAATATTGAGAGTTGGGACAACTCTTCTTTAAATGGGTAGTATTGTGGTAAATCTTTCTAATTAAGTCAATTTGGAATTTAGTAAAAACATATTAAGACGCAAATACAAAGTTTCAAAATATCACTTTTTATTAAGATGAAGATACACATCCTGGAATGTATAAGCTTGGAGGGAACTTGCTCAATAACCAATATCCTGGCTAAGTACATCAATGAACCGGATGGACGCGGTTGGTTTTTCATATATATACTCAGATTTTTGAGACTGAGATCGGACTCTTTGACTTGAAGGGCAAACCTTTACCCGTTTATTACCTTATTAGAAATACTTTGGAATATTTTCAGATTATTGTAAGTGTCTAAGTGTCTTATTATATATTATTATAGTTTTCTGAGACTTGTGGTCTACTTTTGACAACCAGTCCCAGTAGAATATATATATATATATATATATATTATATATATATATATATATATATATATATATATATATATATATATATATATATATATATATATATATATATATATATATATATATATATATATATATATAATATATATATATATATATATAATATATATATATATATATATATATATATATATATATATATATATATATATAATATATATATATATATATATATATATATATATATGTATATTATATATATATAGCCCAAGGCACGCTACTAAAGTTTAATTACCTTAGGGCTATAGTTTATCTCCCCTATAAAGGGAGAATAAAGGCATCTACCACTACACCACTTAAATACCATGAAAACCACGTTACCACATAAGTCTGGTCTCTGTAGATAGCAAATTACTTGTTAATATGATACTTTTTAGACTAAGAGATACTGTAGACAAAGTTATGAGAAGAACATTGTGGTCTCAGAAAGCGCAGAGGATGTTTCGACCAAAGTTTCACTCTTAGATTAACAATTGACAAGTGCCTGAGTTATCAAATACCTTTGGTCCCTTGATATCTGTTGATAGAACAGCTTTAGCAAAGGTCTTATCATTGTATGGTATACCAGACAAAGACATTAAAGTGATTAGTGCTATGTATGTCAATAACACAGCTGCAGTTAACGAAATGAGGCTAGCAGGTGGTTTCACATTAAATCAGGAGTTAAGCAGGGTTGTGTTTTATCCCTGTTTATTTGGATCATTTTGATGGACCTTGTCTTTAAGAGGACAAGAAAGGCAATGGGACACCACGGAATCAAATGGTGAGGAAACACTCTCCTGGACTTAGATATGCCGATGATTTGAGCATCCTAGATAAAAGTGAGAGGAATATGAATGAACTTTTAGATTAAAGTGTTTGAAAATTAGTGTTAAGAATATTAAGCTGCTAAGGCTAGGAATAAGTAAATTTGAAAAGGTGACATTGGGTAACTAAAAGATTAATCACTTGGACAGATTTATTTACCCAGGGATTATTTCCCTTTTTTAAGTTTCTACGACAAAGATTTCAATAAAAATCTTATATGCCCCCAGGGCATAACTTACAATCCTTGCACTGAGGGTTGTGGGGGAGTGTCTGGGGAAAAGGTGGAAGTGAGAGGGGGGTTAGTTGCCCTCAAATCACTTTCGACTATTAAAAAGGGTACTAGCCCTTTGAATTTCCAATCGAATTAGCCTGTTTCGAAATTTCCGCGACAACGCCTTCTATAAAAACCTTATATGCCCCCAGGGCATAACTTAAAACCCTTTCCCTGAGGGTTGTGGGGGAGTGTCCTCCTCAAAAACATATTTTCTATCTGGAAATCAACTACGCTGAACAAAATGGATATCTCAAAATTTTGATTGGAAGTGTTTGGGGGAATGATGGGCGTGAGGGGGGGGGGGGCTAGTTGATCTCCAATCACTTTCAACTATTAAAAAGGGCACTAGCCACTCCAATTTCCAATCGAATGAGCACTTTTCGAAGTTTCTACGACAGCTCCTTCAATACGAAGTGCCCTGGTATGGAGAAAAAAAAATAACACATTGTGCCCACATCGTTCTTTACTTAGGCAGCGCTAGCGCGCTGCCTATAATAAAGATACAAAAAGAAATTATTATAACTCCTACAGATATTCCGATTGTACTTATAAAAGCATTTCCGAACAAATTGACTAAGCCACAAACACAAATTTTTAAATACATTTCAGCAACTTCAGTTCACGCACATATATGGAAAAGGGATATGTTACTCCAATCCCTAAAAGATACTGAACTTAATTTCAATGGTGTGAGGCCAATCACTTTGACCCCCTTGTTCAGCAAAATGTACAAAAGTTTTGCAGCAAATTGGCTAAAAGCTGAAGTTGAAACCCCTTCTTGATCCTCATCAGTACGGTAACGGAAAGAATACATCAACAACTCATTATCTAGTCAATCTTTTACATTTTATTTTTAAGCATGTTGATGAGCCTGGTAAATGGCTAAACTTAATAACAACTGATTTTAAAACGGGCTTCAATTTGATTGAGCATAACATTTTAATTTCTAAGCTTTTAATTGATTTTAGATGAATCCTGCTGTCGTGAAAATGATTAAGAGTTTTTTAATAAATAGGTTCCAAATTTTGAAATATAAGAAGTCTTTCTCTGAACCCGAGCCAGTTTTTTTGTGGTGTACCTTAAGGTACCATTCTGGGTCCTATTCTTTTTCTAGTTTTGATCAATGATATTGCTAATGATTGTGAAGACCGCAGGAAATATGTTGACGACCTTACCATTGGAGAAATTTGTGAAGCAAATGAATGTAGCAAAGCTCAAATTTTAATTGATAACGTGAAGACTAAAGCTTCCAGTTCAAATATGACGGTAAATGACAGTAAATCTTCAATTCAAACTATTTCATTTTTAAATTCTTCTGAACCAAATTTTTGACCTACGATCTCTGTTTCTCTTAAAGTCAGGAAGATTAAACTCTTGGAAGTTATTATTACCAATGATTTAAAATGAGAAGCAAGTACATCTAGTTTAGTGAAAAGGGTAATGCTGGGCTGCAGATGCTCAAGCTTATGTCGAAACATGGCGCCCCTCCAGATCACCTCCTCCGAATATTTACATCTTTTATTTGCCCCATTCTGGAATACGCAGCTCCTGTATGCATTTTGGACTGACGACTGAGCAAAGCGCCAGGATCGAAAGAGTTCTAATGATTGTATCAAAGCAGGCAGAAATGTTGTATGAAGAGCTGCTGACAAAGTTTAAAATACAATGCAAACTTTGAAAAAAGAAGACAGAAACTCAGCATGAATTTCGTAAGAAAATCTCTGATCCACACAATCCACAGCACCCCTTTCCCCCCTCAATCCACAACAAAACGACTTCCACACAGGGTTGCAGTGCCTATTGAGAAAATTCAGCCGGTACGCTGTGCTCATCAGCGGTTAGCGAAAAGCTTATACCTAGTTTTGTAAATATGTACAACGAAAATCAGGAGTATTGATTAGTGTGTTTTTTTTTAAATATTCAGTTTTTAATGTGACTATAATGTGACTATGCTTGTATAATGTGACTAATGCTTTTTAATGTGACTATACCAAAGAAATTTTGCAGTGCCATGAAGATTTTGGTGAAAATAAAAGTTTATCTATCTATCGATCTATTTATGTGCGAAATCACTGTTTTATCCCTTGCTACAAGTCCCAAAAATTCAATTTTTGGCAAATTTATTATATCATGCAGACAAAGTCACTGAGCATATGTTTTGGAATTTACCAACACTTACATCTACACAAAAATCTGAATTATAGTCATAATTGAGAATTCTTTCTGACATCTTATCAGAATGATTAAAAAAACAGCTGTCACATCAAAAAGTGCACTAAATGGCACTGTTTTTCACGATTACACACTAGAAACAATCCACTTTAACTTGCTTCAAACACTTATATATATATATATATACATACATATATATATATATATATATATATATATATATATATATATATATATATATATATATATATATATATATATATATATATATATATATATATATATATATATATATATATATATATATATATAAAACATCCCTGAATCTGCTCCTACTGTATATAACTGGCGTCGGGTTTTTTTCTTTTGCGAGTGTTCACACGGGCTGGCGTAGCAGGTGGTTATAATGTGCAATATGGAGAACTTGAAAGCAACATTATATTCTAGAATATATATTCTAGAAAACTTTCGGCTAGAAATCCTCGTAGTGACCGAAGCACGATGGAAAGGCTGCAGAGAAAAGAAGCTCAAAGCAGTAAATAGCAACACGACTTATACAGTTCTGTACAGCGGAAAAGCGGACAGACATGCAGCTGGAGTCGGAGCTATATTGAACCCAAATGCAGCAAAATCTCTCTGCTCGTGGAAGCCGATTAACGAGAGAATCATGTATACACGATTTGCATCTAAAAATGCAAAGCTGTCGCTAGTCATCTGCTATGCACCAACTAATAATGCCAATGAAGCCTCGAAAGGCAATTTTTACGAAACCCTCCAGTCCTTCCAGACGTCATTGAGAGGGACTCCATCCCTCTCAATGACGTCGCTTGCTTAGCAGGCGACCTAAATGCAAAAGTCGATCACGACAGATCTTATTGCCCCGAGGTATTGGGACATCACGGGCTTGGAACTATCAACGAAAATGGTGCAAGGCTAGTCAGCTTTGCCATGTCGAACGACCTGTTGATAGGAGGTACATTATTCGAGCACATAGATATCCATAAGTATACATGGACATCCCCAGAAAAAAACTGTCAAAAATCAGATTGACCACTTTCTGATCTGACGATGGCGTAGAACTAGTCTGAAAGACACGAGGAGTTACAGATGTGCGGACATCGGGTCGAACCACGAACATCTTGTAGCAACACTCTAGTTGAAACTCCACTCCAACAGATCTCGACAACCAAAAAAATTACCAAGAAATTTCTACGTGGAGAAGCTCAGAGACAAGGATGTTAGGAGACAATTCAGCATTAAACTCTCGAACAGATTCGAGGCACTTGTTGATATGCCACAAGACTTGGAAGAAGCTTGGACGAGTATACAACAGAACTACACAAAAACTGCTGAAGAAGTTCTTGGCTTTAAAAAGTCAATAACGGAACAGGGGATATCCCGAAGACATGGGACTTGATCGAAGACCGCAAGAAAATTAAACAGAGCACGCTTAGTAATGATCCTTCTGCTGATGTCATGAAAGACATAGCGTATTAAGAAGCGAACAGAGAAGTAAAGAAAAGTGCTAGATCAGACAAGCGACAGTACCTCAATGAGAAAGAAAGAATGGCGGAAGAAGCAGCCCGACGTGGTGACACGAGAACTGTGTACCACCTAACTAAAGAAATTGTTGGGAAGACAAATGTACAAAATGGACTAGTAAAAGAGGAAAACTGAAGACTGCTGACCAATCCAGATGACCGGAAAAATAGATGGGCGGAATATTTCGAGAGCCTTCTCAACCGCCCGTCCCCTTCTGTTCTACCAGATATCCCGGACAGCCCATTTTTGGATCTGCTCATTAATGAAGACGAGCCAACGGCGGGTGAGATCCTTTCAGCCTCGAATAAGCTGAAGAATGGAAAATTCCCGGGTAGTGACCATATATCTGGAGAAATGGTCAAGTCATCAATCCGCAGGTCCCTTTTGGTGTGGCTAGTCTTCTTTTCCTTCTTCTGGCAAAAAGAAAGAGTCCCCAAAGACTGGAGAGCAGGAACCATCATTAAATTGTTTAAAAAGGAGACGCGACAGTCTGTGGCAGTTACAGAGGCATCAACCTCCTCTCGATAGCTGGAAAACTCTTCTGCATAATCACCCTGGCAAGACTTCAAGCTGCCTTAGACCCGCATTTACGCAAGGAGCAACATGTTTTCCGACCAAGAAGACCTTGCGCCAATCTGATATTCACACTGCGCAGCATGCTTGAAGAATCAAACGAGTGGAGACAACGTCTATATATATTGTTCGTCGACTTTGAAAAAGCGTTCGACTCATTAGACCGCCCAATACTATGAAGAACCTGATCCTGAAAGCTATTCCTGAAAAGCTGGTTCGGCTGATCATAGCATTGTACAAAAACACGGAATGCTGCGTGAGAACCTCTGAAGGAAATACAAGATATTTCGAAGTGATGACAGGTGTCAAACAAGGATGCGTGTTGTCTCCATTCCTCTTTATTCTCATAGTAGGCTACATGTTCAGGCAAATGGATGGATACGGGATCAAAATTGCAGTCAGACTAGTCCATGATCTCGACTTTGCAGACAATGTTGGATTTACGGAGAAAGACAAAAGCAAACTTCAAGACTTTTTATGCAAATTAGCCGAAAGAGCCGAGTAGTTTGGGTTACATATCAACGCCCCCAAAACCAAAGCGATGTCAGCCACTAACTCACCGATGAATATCTAGTTGGGGGATTGAAAGCATAAAGCAAGTCACCGACTTCCAATATCTTGGTAGCACCGTCTCGTTGAGTGGTGATTCCAAAAAAGGGCTGCGAACACGAATAGCCCTGGCAAGCTCGGCATATCAACGACTTCGACCAGTCTGGAGATCAGCGAAGTACTCACTCCAGCTAAAAACTCCGCCTTTTCAGAAGAAACGCCCTTTTGATCTTAACGTACGCAATGGAATGTTTAAAACTCACAGCTGAGCAGGAAAAACAACTTACTGCATATGAAAACAACTGTCTTCGACATATCCTCAACATTAACTGGAGGGATAGGATAATAAACTCGGAAATTCGCCACTACACAAACCAGCCTGATGTCACTGATGTAGCCAGGCAACGAAGATGGCGCCATCTTGGCTACGTTATCCGTATGCCAGGATGGAGACTACCAAGTATGCTTCTCCAGTGGCAACCAGACGACACGCGTTGACGAGGAAGGCCCAAAAACACACTTCGCAGGACACATGAGCGGGACAGGAGAGTCCTCCATGCATCCTTAATCTCAGAGTGGGAGGACATCTACGCCGCAGCTCATTTGCGGGATGATTTGAGGCTGTTAACGGACGCCCTGTGTGCCTCTGGAGGTACAGGAGTACTGTATGTAAGCACAGACAGTACTGTCTGTGCTTACGTTGTACTATTGAAACTTTAAAAATAACGAAGAGCTGAAAGAAGCTCAAGATTAATCAATTTGGCAATTAATTTTAACATTTAATAATTTTAATTCATTATGTAGAAGAATAGTCCAAGTGTTAAAGTAACAATTTTTGTGTTTTAGCCTGAAGTGATGAAAATGCTACTAAACTATAGTTTTCAGCAATTTTTAGTCTTTAGGTATAATCCGAATGCTTTTTTCTACAATCTGGACCTGATTTTTATTCTGTACCATGGATAAGGGTTTTACCGTGAGAATATATATATTTTCTTTTTTTAATGCAAAACAAGTAACAGAACCTGAAACATTCCTTAGAACGTTCTCCGAGAGCAACTACAGTCATCACATGCTAAATGGGTACAGCTTCTCCTTCCGTGTTAGCTTTTTCTAATTGAGCATTTCAAGAATGCAATTCCATAAAATGAAACAACTCACCAGTCTCTCCAATTTTTTCAGGTATCAAAGATTTCAGCCCATCAATACACCCTTGACGAGCACCAGTGGTATCCCTGTTAACATTCATCACAAGATTATTGATGTAAATATTTACTCGATCTAAGGCTTCTTCTTCTCTTGGTGTTCGTTTTGCAGACACTTTGACATTGATACCCATACATTCATCTATAATCTTTGATAGTTGTTCATTGGCTGTTTTCTTCTCATCTAAAAATGTAGAATAATATGTGCAAATTAAAACAGCAAAGGGCAAGTTAGTGACTATTATGATTCAAAAGGAATAGTCAAAGTTTCAACAGACATACTGACGGCAGTCACATAAGATTTAAAGCTTAAACTCGTCAAGTGATCCCAGAAAAGAAACCTTAGACCCCACAGAGGCAATAACTAAAGCCTTAAACCAAAGCCTCTCCTGTAAGTCAAAACTCTCAGAAGGTCACACTGAAATAACATACTGGGCAGTAATGCTCTAGAGTGGGACAGACAAAAGTTAGGTAGATACGGAGGAGGTACAGGGAAAGGATCTATGCCTTGAGAGAACTTTTAATGAATCAAGTCCCACATTTTCTCTTTTTAGCAGAATAGTGACTTTTTTTCCCATAAAAGGACAGGAGTTATAGAAACTCAGGGTGGCTTTATTTTATCAGCCCCTTGAGATGTCAGAAGAGATATGCTGAAATTAACACTATCATTTAGATAGAAAAAGCTGGATACAAATGAATTGATATTGAATTGATATATGAATTAATATTGATTAAAGAAATTCAATATCAATTCATATCAAACAGTTTACCAAAGTTTCTGTGTATCAGGAGTTTCCGAGTTATCAAAGTTTCTGTGTATCAGGTCAAATGCTTGACAAAATCAATTGCAATAAGGTTTGACCACATTCCCAGTACATCTAGTCTTTTTAGAACCTTATTCAGAAGACCCATCAGGTGATGGTTTGTGACAATAGAAAGATGTTTAAGGGAAGTTTTGGGGAGTTGTTGGCTTTCTATTACTGACGACGCTAGAAAAAATCCTCATTAAAAAGGCATAACATCTAATTCATCTGATAAATCAGTACAGTGATGTACTTAACTAAAAATTGGGGTTGGTGTTATGGGATGGATACCAATAAAAACATTTAAGGTTCATTAAAATCATTAAAGTTGGTATTGGAGATACACATCTGACCTACAGGGTTGAGTATTTAGTTGTCTGAGTAAAAGTATTATATCTATAAACAAAAAGCATGGCTACTTCCTGTGTAAAAGCTCTGATAAGATCTACAACTACATCAGAGTTAAGCTGGTTTGCCTCAAATTAGGCGCTTTTCTTTTATCTGTTTTTTTTTGTGAATTTCCAGGAAGTCAACAAAGGTACCTGAATTTTATAAGGATTACATCATAGGCAGCTCAATAGCACATCCTATGTAAAGAGTGATATGAGTACTATGTGTCTTTCAACAAGGCACTTCCTATAAAAGGATGTGTTTGCAGAAACTTCAGAAGGAGCTCATTCAACTAGAAATTGAAAGTTCTAGTGCCCTTTTTAAGAGTCAGAAGTGACTGGAGGGCAACCAGTCCCCTCCCACACCCAGTATTTCCCCAAATATATCCAATCAGAACTCTGAGATACCAATTTCGTTCAGCATAGTTGAAACGTCCAGACACTGTATCTCTAGGTATATCAACCCCCCTCCCCACAGCCTTCGGGGCAAAGGCTGTAAATTATGCAATTTGCCCATTGTTTACATACAGTATTTGTTATTGAGAAAGAGGACATATTTGACCTTTCGTGTTCCAGAATACAAAGGGAATCCAGGTTAAGCTTTTGGGTAATGTTGAGGGAATTAATGAACTAAATTTTCAAAAGCGTACATCAGCAACATCTTAGAAACAGCTTACTGCATCAAGCTGAAGCTTCCAGCTGAAGCATCATGAAGGGGGTGTTCAACTGACGAAAAGGCAATATGTGCAAACTACAACTGTTACTAACACAATTGCTGTTACTGCTACTAGTAATAGAAAACTATTACTAATACTCCTAAAACTACTACTACTGATACTAGTACTACTAAGCTAAGGGTATAAAGGTAAAAATCTAAGAGAATATTGAAGGGAAAGTTGAACTAAATCAAAACAAACCACGTGCATGCAGGTTGTCAACAGATCAATTGATGAAAAAGATAATAAATGCCTGCTATTACTAATATTGCTACCACTACTACTAATACTACTCCAGCTACTGCTTTTATCGCAACTATAAGGGTAAGACTATTAAGGTGAACAATTCAAGAAATGTTGAGGGAGAAATTGAACTAAATTAAAATACACTATGTGCATGCAGGTTGTCAAAAAGACTAATCAGCAATTCCCCAGGAACTGTTTACATAAATAAGTTACGGGTTATCAAAAGGGCTATCAGCAACATCATAGCAACAGCTTACTCTATGAATTTGAAACTTCCAGGGCTTGATGAGGGGGATGTTCAACTGACCAAAAGGCAAAATGTGAAAACTACTCCTACTATTACCACCGTTACTACTAATCCTACTACTTTTGCTGCTAGCAGTTCTTCTACAACAACTGTTACTATTACTACAACAAAGGCTAAATAAGGCTATAACTAAAGGCTTAAATGCAGGTGAAAATTTCAAGGAATATTGAGGAGAAATTTGAAAAGAATCAACACATTTTGGTTGCATGCAGGTTGTCAAAAGTGCATATCAGCATTATCTTAGGAACTGCTTGATGTATAGACTTAGAAATTTCAGGGATTGCTGTGGGGATGCTGAACTAACCAAAAGGTGACTAAAGTAAAGAGCAAAGTATGAAAAATGTGTAATTCATTTCTTCATTTATTTATTTTTTTCACCAAGGCACTTCACATAGAAATTTTGCCATAGAAATTTTGAAAGGAGCTCATTTGATTGAGAATTGAAGTTCTAGCGCCTCTTTTAAGAATCAAAAGTGATCAGAGGGCAATCAGCCTCCTTCCCAACCTACTTCATTCTCCATAAGCATCCAATAAATATTTTTTGACACTTATTTTGTTCAGCATAGTTGAAAGGTCCAACAACTATGTATTTGGGGATGTTAACCCAACACAGCCTTCAAAGCAAGGGCTCTAAGTTATGCAATTCCCCCATAGTTTACATATAGTATTTGTTATTAGGAAATGGGGGCATGTTTGACCTTCGGTGTTCAAAGGTCACGGACATTCAGGTGAAGTTTTCAGAGAATGTTGAAAGGAATATTGAACTAAATCAAAACATATTATGTGCATGCAGATTTCCAAAAGAATGTAACAGCAATATCTTAGAAACAGCATCGAGTATGAGTTAGAGCTTACAGGGTTTATTGTAAGAGAACCAAAATGCAGTATTAGAATACTTTTTACTGCTAATTCTACTACTATTGCTGCTATTATCACTAATGCTACCATTAATATTGCTACCAAAGCTAAGACCATTAAGGTAAAAATTTCAAGGAATGCTGAGAGAGAATTGAACTAAATCAAAACACATTGTATGCATCCAAGTTGTCAAAAGGGCATATCAGCAATGCCCAAGAACTGTTTACAGAAAAAAGTTTGAACATTTCAGCATGTGTTGAGAAAGTTTTAGAAAAAGTGTCAAGTTTTATTTTTCTGATGCCCCTTATGCCTTCTAAAGAATTTGCAGTAATTTGCACTTTACTGAAAATAAAATACATTTTAAATGTTTTCTCTTTTTAACTTTTATAAATCCAAAATTAATAAGACTTTTAGGATTGAATATTAGAATATATATATATATATCTATATATATATATATATATATATATATATATATATAGATGATATATAGTATATATATGTATAGTATATATATTATATATATATATATAGATATATATATATAGTATGATATATATATATTATATATATATATAGTATATATATATTATATATATATATATATAGTATATATATAGATATATATATATATATTAGATCATATAGATACATATATATATATATACTATATATATATATATATATATAGATATATATATAATAGTATATGATACATATATAGTATATATATATATATATATATAGTAGATATATATATATATATATATATATACACATAATATATATATTTTATAAATATATATATATATATATATATATATATATATTATATATATATCTATGATATAATATATAATATAGATATATATATATATATATATATATATCTATATATATAATATATATTATATATATATCCACATTCACATTAATTTTTTTCTTAGTAATATTTTTTATGATGGTGTTTTTTTTATTTTATTTTCCAATATTATGAGAAATAGAAATATTCAGCTAGAAACAAAGATTGTTTACAGTGAAGTGCAATTACCTGCTGGTCTTTAGAAGGCATGGAGACAGCATCCCTACTCATCTTAGTTTCTGCTTGCTTTGAGTTTTACTTAGTTATTTATTTTTAATTTCTGTTTATTGTGGGTTACATTTATTTATTAATGGTGACTTGTGGTAGTTTTATGTTAGAAAATTATTTAAATTTATTTTTGCTAATTTGTTGGTTTAATGTAGCTCTTGACTTTTTTATGAAAAACTTTTTTGTTGCAGAACGTTTTTTAAATTAATCTATTGATGCGGTGTGGTAATTTTTACACAAAACTCACAAGATGTTCATTGGGCTTATTTGCATTAACAGCTAATGGCTATTCCAACTTAAAATCAATCCCAAGTATTGTGATTGGCTTTTGAGATTATATATATATATATATATATATATCTATATATATATATATATATATATATATATATATATTATATATATATATATATATATATATTATATATATATATATATATATATATATATATATATATTATATATATATATTATATATATATATATATATATATATATATATATAATATATATATATATATATATATATATATTATATATATATATATATATATATATATATATATCTATATATATATATATATATATATATATATATATATATATATATATATATATATATATATATTATATATATATTTTTCTTTCAAATGGATCCGAAGCTGTAAAATACAAAATATTCTCTCTGAACCCTCCTTAATTGGCGTGGAATTCCTCAACGAACCTTGTTAGGACCACTCTTGTATGTAGTATTGATTAATGAAATTGGTAAGATTCCCTCAAAGGTTTTAATATATAGATGACCTACTGATCCTTGAAGTATGTCATAGAACAATCAAAAATGACCCAATCAAAATTCAATTTCAAGGATTCTGGACTTTCCAGACAAAGGATAGTCGAAACAAATTTTTCTTAAAGTGGATCAAAATGGAATATTAACTTGTGAAATGGCCAAATGTTGACAACAGTACCACTGTGAACAACGAAGAAATTTTTACTGGACCATTAAAGCTGAGAGGATAAGATAATATTTAATCATCATATAATACACATACCATATTACATTTTACTATTCCCTCAAAGTCTCATTGGCCTGTAGAGAAAAGGGAAGGCAAACGAGTCACTTAATCAGAGAAAAACAAATTAAAATAATCACTTACTCAGAGAGAGAAGAGCAAAAATGAGAAGAAATAAAATAAAAACTATAGAAAACAAAAACTAAATACATTAGATAGACTAAATTAATTATGTAGATTAAATAGACTCCAATAAAATAATAATAAATATTTAAGAAAAATAAATAAATAGATAAAAAATGACTTCTAAGAAGCCAAAGAATTTTTAAGATTTTTTTTTGAACTATCCGAATGAGTGGCACCTTCGATCTGATTCAGGCAACTTATTCCTTTCAATATGACTCGCCATTAAAGGATTAAAATCTGACCTTAGAAAGGGAGTAAAAGGAACTTGAATACGATTGTTTGTATTGCGAAGATTATAATTATTCTGAGCATAAGTAAAAGATGGCGGAGCACCTAAGGGAGGGGGGAGGTAACACGAAGCTGAGAAAAAGTAAAACATGCACACCAAAGAATATACAGTGACTCAAGATCAAGTAATGGACTAACTCCTGAACGACTAGTTTCCAAAATGAGGTTTCTAGCTTTATTATAAACCTTAGAAAGGGGTTTTAACAGTAAAGGAAAGGTTGAAATTCATACCATCGGACAGTAAGAAACTTACGATTGGATCAAGCAGTGAAGGGGGATTTTTAAGTTCTAATGTTGCTTCTTACTTTCAGTTGAAAAAACTTGTTTTTTTTAAATTTAATTTCTGATCGTTTTTTAAATAATGCTTGGAAATCCAGCGCACCCTTCCTTGAACTATTAAAAAGAGCACTAGAACTCTCGATTTCCAATCGAATGATCCCCCTTTGAAGTTTCTACGACAACCCCTTCCATATGAAGTGCCTCTGGGAAAAAAAAAATAATCAGAGGCAACGCTGTAGCGTTGCCTATAGTAAAGGCCATACGGCTCCAATGTTTTATTATTTATTATTATCTATTATTTTTTTTCCCAGAAGCACTTCATATGGAAGGGGTTGTCATAGAAACTTCAAAGGGGGATCTTTCGATTCGAAATCTAGACTTCTGGTGCCCTTTTAACAGTTGAAAATGATTGGAGGGCAACAAGCCCCCCCCACGCCCACTATTCCACCAAACACATCGAATATAAATTTTGAGATAGCCATTTTGTTCAGCATAGTTGATTTCCACATAGAAAATATATTTTTGAGGAGGGCACTCCCCCACAACCCTCAGGGTAAGGGTTTGAAGTTATGCCCTGGGGGCATATAAGGTTTTTATAGAAGGTGTTGTCGCAGAAAATTCAAAACAGGCTCATTCAATTGGAAATTAAAGGACTAGTGCCGTTTTTAATAGTCGAAACTGATTGGAGGGCAACTAGCCCCCCCCATGCCCATCATTCCCCCGAACACATCCAACTAAAATTTTGAGATAGCCATTTTGTTCAGCATAGTTGATTTCCGATAGAAAATATATTTTTGAGGAGGATACTCCCCACAACCCTCAGGGCAAGGGTTTTAAGTTATACCCTAGGGGCATATAAGGTTTTTATAGAAGGCGTTGTCCAAAAACTTCAAAACATGCTCATTCGATTGGAAATTAAAGGGCTAGTGCCCTTTTTAATAGTCGAAAGTTATTGGAGTGTAACTAGCCCCCTCCCCCCCCACGCCCATCATTTCCCCAAACACATCCAATCAAAATTTCAGATAGCCATTTTGATAAGCATAGTTGATTTCCAGATAGAAAATATATTTTTGAGGAGGACACTCCCCACAACCCAGAGTGCAAACTAGCCCCCCACCACGGCCATCATTTCCCCAAACACATCCAATCAAAATATTGAGATAGCCATTTTGTTCAGCATAGTTGATTTCCAGATAAAAATATGTTTTGGAGGAGGACACTCCCCAGAATCTTCAGGGCAAGGGTTTTAAGATATGCCCTGGGGCATATAAAGTTTTTATAGAAGGCGTTGTCGTAGAAACTTCAAAAACGGCTCATTTGATTGGAAATTCAAAGGGATAGTGCCCTTTTTAATAGTCGAAAGTGATTGGAGGGCAACTAGCCCCCCCCACGCCCATCATTCCCCCAAACACATGCAATCAAAATTTTGAGATAACCATTTTGTTCAGCGTAGTTGATTTTCAGATAGAAAACATGTTTTTGAGGAGGAAAATCCCCCACAACCCTCAGGGCAAGCGTTTTAAGTTATGCCCTGGGGGCATATAAGGTTTTTATTGAAGGTGTTGTCATAAAACTACAAAAAAAGGCTCATTCGATTGGAAATTCAAAGGGATAGTGCCCTTTTTAATAGTCAAAAGTGATTGGAGGGCTACTAGCAACCCCCCCCCCCCCCCGTAGCCCATCATTCCCCCAAACACATAGCCATTTTTGTTCAGCGTAGTTGATTTCAAGATTTAAAATATATTTTTGAGGAGGACACTCCCCCACAAACCTCAGGGCAAGGGTTTTAAAGTTATGCCCTGGGGGCATATAAGGTTTTTATAGAAGGCGTTGTCGTAGAAACTTCAAAACGATCTCATTCGATTGGAAATTAAAGGATAGTGCCTTTTTTAATAGTCAAAAATGATTGGAGGGCAACTAGCCACCCCCCATGCCCATCATTCCCCCGAACACATCCAACCAAACTTTCGAGATAGCCATTTTGTTCAGTGTAGTTTATTTCCAGATAGTTATTTCCACGTCGTCGTAGTTATTTCCACATTTTCAACACCTGGCGTCCGTACTATCATATAATCTACCAAGCATACAACTACCCCAAATCAGTATCAATAAATAAATGAAACCCAAAACGAACAAAAATTAAAATAAATATTAGAGTCAAACTCAAAACGAGCATAAATTAATGTGAGTAGGGTTCAAAACCCCTTTGCTTTGTAAAAGCCAGAATATAATTTGTACTTTACTGAAAAAAAAAATTCAAATGAGTTTACTGAAAAAAAAATGTGCATTGTCAATTTAATATACATATGCTGATATTTATTCCCTAAAATCTTCATTAATTTTGATTTCTTAAAGTTACAAAAGTGAAAATATTTCAAAGAATTGTTTTCAGTAAAGCGCCAATGACGCAGTAGGTTTTAGGCTTCTGCAGTGAGACGATACCCAAACTCTTGTTTGTAGTTATTTTTATTCGATTCAAACTTGATTTGCACATTCAATTTAAGTTTCACTCGTTTTAAGATTTATTTATTCGTTTACATTAATATATATTGTATGTTTGTTCGCATTGATTGTTTATTTAATTTCTGTTTGTTTTAAGCTTGATTTTCATATTCAATCTAAGCATTACTCGCTTTAAGATCTATTTATTCATTTATATAATTACTTATTGTATGGTTTTTTGCTATGATTGTTTCTTTAGTTTCTGTTCGTTTGGGTTTCATTTATTCTTTAATAGTAATTTCTGGTCGTTTTGAGTTTGAATTTTAACAGGTATTTGTATCTCCTGAGCTTAAGTTTAAAATGGCCTTTACTTTTCTTTGAAAAACTTATTTTTCGGAAAGTTTTTTCAATTAATAATAATAAAACATTGGAGCCGTATGGCCTTTACTATAGGCAACGCTACAGTGTTGCCTCTGATTTTTTTTTTCCCCAGAGGCACTTCATATTGAAGGGGTCGTCGTAGAAGCTTCAAAGGGGGCGCATTCGATTGGAAATCGAGAGCTCTAGTGCCCTTTTTAATAGTCGAAAATGATTGGAGGGCAACTAGCCCCCCTCCCCCACGCCCATCATTCCCCCAATCACATCTAATCAAAATTTTGAGATAGCCATTTTGTTCAGCGTAATTGATTTCCAGATAAAAAAAATATTTTTGAGGAGGATACCCCCCGACAACCCTCAGGGCAAGGGTTTTAATTTATGCCCTGGGGGCATATAATGTTTTTATAGAAGGCGTTGTCGTAGAAACTTCAAAACAGGCTCATTCAATTGGAAATTAAAGAGCTAGTGCCCTTTTAATAGTCGAAAGTGATTGGAGCGTAACTAGCCCCCCCCCCTCTACACCCATCATTTCCCCAAACACATCCAATCAAAATTTTGAGATAGCCATTTTGTTCAGCGTTGTTGATTTCCAGATAGAAAATATATTTTTGAGGAGGACATCCCCCCACAACCCTCAGGGTAGGGGTTTTAAGTTATGCCCTGGGGGCATTTAAGGTTTTTATAGAAGGCGTTGTCGTAGAAACTTCAAAACAGGCTCATTCAATTGGAAATTAAAGAGCTAGTGCCCTTTTTAATAGTCGAAAGTGATTGGAGTGTAACTAGCCCCCCTCCCCCCCCCCATGCCCAACATTTCCCCAAACACATCCAATCAAAATTTTCAGATAGCCATTTTGTTCAGCGTAGTTGATTTCCAAATAGAAAATATATTTTTGAGGTGGACACTCCCCCACAACCCTCAGGGCAAGGGTTTTAAGTTATGCCCTGGGGGCATATAAGGTTTTTATAGAAGGTGTTGTCGTAGAAACTTCAAACCAGGCTCATTCGATTGGAAATTAAAGGGCTATTGCCCTTTTTAATAGTCCAAAATGATTTGAGGGCAACTACCCCCCCCCACGCCCATCATTCCCCCAAACACATCCAATCAAAATTTTGAGATAGCCATTTTGTTCAGCGTAGTTGATTCCCAGATAGAAAGTATATTTTTGAGGAGGATACTCCCCCACAACCCTCAGGGCGAGGGTTTTAAGTTATGCCCTGAGGACATATAAGGTTTTTATAGAAGGCGTTGTTGTAGAAACTTCAAAACAGGGTCATTCGATTGGAAATTAAAGGGCTAGTGCCCTTTTTAATAGTCGAAAGTGATTGGGGTGCAAACTAGCCCCCCCCCTCCCCCCCCACGCCCATCATTTCCCCAAACACATCCAATCAAACTTTTGAGAGAGCCATTTTGTTCAGTGTAGCTGATTTCCAGATAGAAAATATGTCTTTGAGGAGGACACTCCCCCACAACCCTCGGCAAGAGTTTTAAGTTATACCCTGGGGGCATATAAGGTTTTTATAGAAGGCGTTGTCGTAGAAACTTCAAAACAGGCTCATTCGATTGGAAGTTAAAGGGCTAGTCGATTGGAAATTAAAGGGCTATTATAGTCGAAAGTGATTGGAGGGCAGCTAGCCCCCCCCCCCACGCCCATCATTTCTCCAAACACATCCAATCAAACTTTTGAGATAGCCATTTTGTTCAGTGTATCTGATTTTCAGATAGAAAATATGTTTTTGAGGAGGACACTCCTCCAGAACCTTCAGGGCAAGGGTTTTAAGATATGCCCTGGGGGCATATAAGGATTTTATATAAGGCGTTGTCGTAGAAACTTCAAAAAAGGTTCAAAAAATTCAAAGGGATAGTGCCCTTTTTAATAGTCAAAAGTGATTGGAGGGCAACTAGCCCCCCCCGCCTTACGCCCATCATTTCCCCAAACACATCCAATCAAACTTTTGAGATAGCCATTTTGTTCAGTGTAGCTGATTTCCAGATAGAAAATATGTTTTTGAGGAGGACACTCCCCCACAACCCTCAGGGCAAGGGTTTTAAGTTATGCCCTTGGTGCATATAAGGTTTTTATAGAAGGCGTTGTCGTAGAAACTTCAAAAAAGGTTCATTCGATTGGAAATTCAAAGGGATAGTGCCCTTTTTAATAGTCAAAAGTGATTGGAGGGCAACTAGGCCCCCACCCCCCTTACGCCCATCATTTTCCCAAACACATCCAATCAAAACTTTTGAGATAGCCATTTTGTTCAGTATAGCTGATTTCCAGATAGAAAATATGTCTTTGAGGAGGACACTCCCCCACAACCCTCGGCAAGAGTTTTAAGTTATGCCCTGGCGGCATATAAGGTTTTTATAGAAGGCGTTGTCGTAGAAACTTCAAAACAGGCACATTCAATTGGAAATTCAAAGGGCTAGTGCCCTTTTTAATAGTAAAAATTGATTTGAGGGCAACTAGCCCCCCCACGCCCATCATTTCCCCAAACACATCCAATCAAACTTTTGAGATAGCCATTTTGTTCAGTGTAGCTGATTTCCAAATAAAAAATATGTTTTTGAGGAGGACACTCCCCCAGAACCTTCAGGGCAAGGGTTTTAAGATATGCCCTGGGGACATATAAGGATTTTATAGAAGGCGTTGTTGTAGAAACTTCAAAAAAGGTTCATTCGATTGGAAATTCAAAGGGATAGTGCCCTTTTTAATAGTAAAAATTGAATGGAGGGCAACTAGCCCCCCCCCTACGCCCATCATTTTCCCAAACACATCCAATCAAACTTTTGAGAGAGCCATTTTGTTCAGTGTAGCTGATTTCCAGATAGAAAATATGTCTTTGAGGAGGACACTCCCCCACAACCCTCGGCAAGAGTTTTAAGTTATACCCTGGTTTTAAGTTAACGCCTTCTATAAGGTTTTTATAGAAGGCGTTGTCGTAGAAACTTCAAAACAGGCACATTCAGTTGAAAATTCCAAGGGCTATTGCCCTTTTTAATAGTCGAAAGTGATTGGAGGGCAACTAGCCCCCCCTCCCTACGCCCATCATTCCCCTAAACACATCCAATCAAAATTTTGAGATAGCGATTTTTGTTCAGCGTAGTTGATTTCCCGATTGAAAATATATTTTTGAGGAGGACACTCCCCCACAACCCTCAGGGCAAAGGTTTTAAGTTATGCCCTGGGGGCATTTAAGGTTTTTATAAAAGGCGTTGTCGTAGAAACTTTAAAACAGGCTCATTCGATTGGAAGTTAAAGGGCTAGTCGATTGGAAATTAAAGGGCTATTATAGTCGAAAGTAATTGGAGGGCAGCTAGCCCCCCCCCCTACGCCCATCATTTCCCCAAACACATCCAATCAAACTTTTGAGATAGCCATTTTGTTCAGTGTATCTGATTTTCAGATAGAAAATATGTTTTTGAGGAGGACACTCCTCCAGAACCTTCAGGGCAAGGGTTTTAAGATATGGCCTGGGGGCATATAAGGATTTTATATAAGGCGTTGTCGTAGAAACTTCAAAAAAGGTCCAAAAAATTCAAAGGGATAGTGCCCTTTTTAATAGTCAAAAGTGATTGGAGGGCAACTAGCCCCCCCCCCGCCTTACGCCCATAATTTCCCCAAACACATCCAATCAAACTTTTGAGATAGCCATTTTGTTCAGTGTAGCTGATTTTCAAATAGAAAATATGTTTTTGAGGAGGACACTCCCCCAGAACCTTCAGGGCAAGGGTTTTAAGATATGCCCTGGGGGCATATAAGGATTTTATAGAAGGCGTTGTCGTAGAGAAACTTCAAAACAGGTTCCTCCATTAGCTCATTGGGACATTCAACTAGGCGACTGTAGATGGCACACATGACGCATAGAACTGATTTGAATATATATATGACATCAATTATGATATTTAATAATGATTCTAATAAGTGAATAGGAGGTATGAGGCAATTACTCACCCCCCCACGATAATAGTCACACCTCGCAGATATCTATCCCTCAATACACATCTGAATCACTCAAACTATTATGAGTAGATAACCATGTATTAGTATTCGCAGTAGTAGACATATAATACGATATTTCACACGAGATAGAAAATTATGGATTATTAGTGAGTTAGTATGGTAACACTCTCCCCACAAAATACATTTATATATGACTATAGGCATAGAGTTTTAGATGATGAAGCCCCAGAGTGTGTCAAGTATTAACGGTTTTTATAAAGAAGGTCAGTTCTATACAGTCAGTAGTAGGACTGCCAATCTGCACATGAAACAGTGTACACATCTCAATGGGAGACACAAATAATCAACGAGTGAGACACATAGATCGCACAAAATTGTGTTTAATAGATATCGACAAGTAGATATATATACTGTATCTACAGACAAAGCCACTGACCCAACAAGAACACATCATATACCACCCCAAACACATCCGAATTCGCAAATATCGATTATAAAGCTGATAATGTACTAAGAACGACTGTTAGCGTGCTAAAGTGATAGCAAAGCCGATATGAGAAAGAGATATGCAATGTTGTTAAGATAGACACTAGTACACAGCCTTGACAAACCTAGACAGAAGAGGCAGTGGGTATATATGATCTATAGCCCCTAGGCGGGCTGCAAATGACAGGTTTTTATAGAAGTACGAGAATCGTCTCTAAACTTCTCACGCGTCACCTGTTCCTTCGCGGAAAAAGAGATATAGGAGATTTTGCTCCGGGAGTAAGACAAGCTTGCCATTCAGTGACTAGAAAATCATGACAAGGCAATTCAAAAATGAAAGTGAAGAAGAAAGAAATATTATATGCGAAGTATAGAATCAATCACATCTGCAATGACAAAAAAACTAGGCGCAAAACCAATACGAACCTAAAAAAGATACCATAGAACTACTTTCCAATATATAAGCCTACAAGTCATTGGACCCTTCAAACGCGTCATAGGGTACACCCTGCCGCGCTGCTATGCCCACACTTTTCACGCCTATACACCACAGCACAAATTACAAGAGTAAGACTAGGAAAATATAGATAGACTAGATAATATCGAGTGTTGACTAGCTGCTTTGTAGAATCAAAAGATCGATCTATTATACACAGAGCGATTACCTTTCACCCCCACTCAACCACCGTCAAGCCGAGTGCACAGGCTGCAAGTGATTGAGAAGATTTAGACGTAACATTTTTTTTTCTTCATATCACGAGAATCACTTCACATCTTATATATTCATGATATGAAATATAAAGACGACTGCCTCATGTAGTATTCTAGAAGCTTCTTATTACAGTGGCTGGCGTTCTGGACTAGGAATACGGGATTACACTAGAAGACAGCTTTTAAACAACATAGACACTACGTCAATAAATAAAGAGTCAAAAGAGAATATGAGAGACAATATATATATATAACTTTTTTGCACCTTTTAAAGAACTTCACACTCAACCTCCGGTTGAGCACAACCATCGTCACTAATATGTACTAGCCAGTGAGATAAAGTTATTGAGTAGTTAGAAAATGTTTGTGTTCTAAAATATATATGTCACAGTTAAGACATATTCGCATAACTGATACCCAGACAGTGTTTAGCACGAGGTATAACGACATCATGGTATGATTCTAAAAACACACAACAGAGAGCCAGGGTTGTAAGGCAGTATCTGCTGTCGACAGTGTTGGTGACTGAGGCAACTGAGGCGGTTGACCTAATCTAGCGAGGATTACACACACGCTGTCCAATTTAACTGGTAATCAATGCTAGTGGGAAAAAGTAGTTCCTGTGACGACTTTTCCCAGCATCCAATTTAAATGGTTTCTACAATGCTGGGAAAAGTAGAACAAAAACACAGCTTCAAGCTTAGGAAGGACCAACAAATGTTCGAAGATTCAAAGAAGCTGCCTCACTCTCAATTGGTAAAAGCATCTTCCAACTCTAGACAAAACATGAACTTAGAGAGACATAAGACCACAACAGCAAAGCTTTAATGACAATCCAACAGTTTGTCCAGGTTTGTAATCAACCTAAATTACGGTGAAAAAAAAGAAAGTGAATGACAATTTAATACATACTGAAATTTAATACTGAGAGGCTTAATAACTTTGGAAGTATTAAAGTTAAGAAAAGTAAAAAATCTAAATTAATTTTCGTTTTTTTTTATCTGGTTAGAAAACACTTCATTTTCTTGGACTGTTAATGTATACATTGCAACTGTTCTTGGATTCTCTTCTTTTAAACATTTTTTTTTGTGGGCGCAACTAGCAGAGCATAGGTTAGTCCTATTTGAGTAAAGTGTTTAGTTTTAAGGCTTATTGGAGTCTTCCATTAGCTTACTCGGCGAGCTTTTTCAAAATGTTGCATTCCTTTATAAGCCTTCCTTCTTTTCACTAAGAGATTCTATTTAACCAATTGTAGTTAAAGTTCTTCATCAGCTACCAAATTCACCTATTTGTCCTTACAAGATTCGCCCTTTCTCTTTCCTCTTTTGCGAGTTGCGTCTCTTCAACTGGTTCAGTATAATAGTAATAATATTTATTTTTATTCTCTTTACAAAACATTAAAAATGCTGATAGAGGAGTATAAGAAAAAAAACAAGAAAATAACACACAACAAAAAATACAACATAATTAAAAAAAACAACGAATGAGTTTATGTGTCAATCAAAACAAACTACAACATAGGAAATTAACAAATGAGACACCTCTGATGAAAACCAATACAATTTAAACATGGATGCAATTCAGAGGAAAATCCATGATACGTTCTCTACGCTTTTGGAATCTTAACGAAAGTTCCTTCATTTTACCAGTAAAATCAAATCTCTGTATTTCTGAGTGATATAAGTATTCCTGACCCATAGAGGAGGCCTATGTGGAGGTCAAGAAAAACTTACAATATCTGAAGAAACGTCTTAGGATTAAAAGGTGTTTGGTCTTGCTAATAAACTTCTAAACCGGCGTAATAAAAAAAATGTGGGGCACAAAACATAGCATTGTAGAGCCTTTCTAGGCAAACTCCTTTTATTTTGGCGAGCATACCATAGGTCTTACGAATTTTTTTTATAGTTTAAATAATAAGAGTTTGGGTATTCTTCATAGACATACCAAAAGGTAGTCCCAGATAATTTAACGAATCTGTATTTGCAATTGAAGATGACCCAACAAGAAGAGACTCACTCACTCCAGATTTTGGAATAAATACCATAAATTCGATTTTAGGGGCCTCTAAGGAAAGACTTATATCTGACAGACTAGAATGGACAACATTAGCGGCAGTTTGAAGTGATTCAAGATCTTTAGCTAGCAGAACTATATCAATAGCAAAAGATAGATGGCTAATATCTATGAACTGGTCAATTAGGAAGGGGGTGGGGAATATTTCGAGTATCTGTTTGGATAAAGCTAGACTAATAACCAAACCTTATTTGGCCCCTCTCTTTACTAGAATACGATCGGTAAGATTGGTATCAGACCGCATCTTAACAGAAGAATTTTGATACCAATGCCATAAACGAGAACATATCAAAAAGTTTACACCATTCCTAAGGAGAACAAGAATTAAAAAAAGGGTGAAGGATACAGCGCTACACAATTAAAGCCCTAACCAGCAATGCTGATCTCTGTCTCAAGGCCCTTCAGCCTGCAAGCCAAAAAAAACTTTTTTTTTAAGCTCTTTGCTTCAATATGATTTTAATTTAGTTTCCCTCTAGTAACATTTAATTTCAGTCCCCAATATTCTTGGGATCTATTGCTTCTTTCCTAGGACTTTCCTGGAAAGGATGAGTAATTTTTGCATGTAGGGAATTGATTTTAGAGGGCATTAGAAATTATCTTGGGCTTTATAGTTATGGCCACAGATTTTAGTTTTTTAGAATGGGTTGAGGCTATTATTTCTTAGATATTTTTTTGAATTTATATATTTATTTGAATAAACTTAATAGATTTTTAAAATTTATAGGGAGCAACAGCAAAAAAAATCTTATAAAATAACGTTTGTGATCACATCTGTTGCAACCCTAAATTCACTTTGGTAGCAAAGAGGAACTGAAGCCAGTAGAGGTTCTAGCCTTTCTTGGTACCAGACAAAATCTTGATTAGCCCCCCCCCCCATCTTCCAAAAAATTTAAGGCTTACTATTAACAGAATTTTCATTTCACAGCAAAAGATCTCATTTTTTTTAAATCTGAACCTTTCTAACTTTATACCAGACAAAAAAAAATTGGATTTAATTTGCTTATACTTACTGTAAACTGTGCTTTCTACTTTAATTTAATGAAAGTAAAATTTCGCAGGAACAAAAAGATTATGAATGCTAGATTTTTCATTTGAAATTTTGTGCCACTAAAATTTAAGCACCCAGGGCAAGTGGCTCTGCTCCTCCCCTAAAACAGTATCTTATTGAAGCAAAAAGTCTATAGAATATAAACAAACCACATTTTATAAAAGCATAAAAACAA